>CAUYQG010117710.1:0-21402 GCA_963574415.1 Tarsius wallacei
GGGATCTAAATGCTCTGCCTTCTAGCTGCTCCTGCTTTTCACATCTGTAAGTATTAGGGCCTGAAAACTGCAAATACTTTGTTATCCCTATTCATGAATGGACTCCACCTTGATTTAAGAGGTTCAGTTAGAAAATTGAGATTAATTAGAGCCTACCTATCCAAATAAAATTGGAAAGCCCTGACCGACTATGAACTAGCCTACCAGAAGTGTCAGCTGAGCTAAATGAGACCCCAAATTGGTTTCTTAGTAAAATCTTTGTGGTAAATGCCTATGATTTTGTGTTAACTTGGCATCCATTTTTAATCTTCTTCTAACTAACATACCCAAACTCCTTTTTAAAAAAGCTTAAATTCTCTGTGCTTTAAAATGTACATCTGCTAACCTGTTTACTCTAAAACTCAGTAAGGGCTTCAGACACGTAGGACAGATAAACTTTATCTTGTTTCACTTACAAAGACACAGTTTGGATCCAACTGTCATTTTAAACTAGTAAGTTTTCATGACCAAGACCTCAAAAGCAAAAGCAGCAAAAGACAGAATTGACAAGTGGGACCTAATCAAACTCAAAAGCGTCTGCACAGCAAAATAAAACATCAACTGAGTTAACAGACAACCTAAAGAATGAGATAAAATATTTGCAAACCAGGCACCTGACAAAGGTCTAATATCCAGAATCTACAAATAACTCGAATCAACAGGAGAAAAACTAATAATCCCATCAAAAAGTGGGCAAAGGACATGAACAGATACTTCTCAAAGAAAGACATATAAGCAAGTCAACAAATATATGAAAAAAATGTTAAACATCACTAATCATCAGAGAAATGCAAATCAAAACCACAGTGAGAGAGCATCTCATGCTGGTCAGGATGACTTTTATTAAAAAGTCAAAAAACAAAAAACAACAGATGTCAGCGAGGATGTGGAGAAAAAGTGAAGCTCTTACATTGTTGGTGAGAATGCAAGTTCCTTAAATCCCTATGGAAAGCAGTTTGGAGATTTCTCAAAGAACTAAAAGTAGACTTAGCACTCAACCCAGCAATCCCATTACAGTAAGTCCCCTACATACAAACCTTCAAGTTGTGAACTTTGAAAGACACGAACATGCATTTGCCTGCCCAATCACATTGTCATATGCGTACAAAGTACTATACTGTAAGATTAAAATGTTTTCTTTAGTGTTTGTGTTTGTTTTTTATGTATTATTTGTGTGGAAAGTATCATAAACCTATTACAGTATGGTACTACATAGCTGATTGTGTTAGTTGGGTACCTAGGCTAACTTTATTGGACCTATGAACACACTGGCCTTATGATGCACTGTCAGAATGGAACTTGTTCATATGTAGGGGGCTTACTGTACTGGGTATATACTTAAAGGAGCACAAAAAAACACCTGCACATGCATGTTTATCTCAGTACTATCTGCAATAACAAAAACATGGGACCAACCTCAGTGCCCATCAGTGGTAGAATGGATAAGGAAAATGTGGTACACCTACACCATAGAATACTATGCAGCCATAAACCAACAAAATACCATGTCCTTTCATCATCCTGAGACAATTATCGCAGATACAGAAAACTGAATGCCACATGTTCTTCCTGAAATGTAGGAGCTAAACATTTTACACTCACAGGCACAAGGAAGGGGATAACAGACACTGGGGCACTCCTAAAGGGAGAAGGGAGGGAGGATCAAAATTTAAAAATAAACCAGAGAATTTTTCTTATCTCATAACTAAAATTTTAAAAACAAAGCTATCTTTGTGTTGTGAGTATTTTTATCATTATATGTATTTTTATAATTATATGTATACAACGTATATTTTATACATTATATTACATGGACATAAATATATGAGTACTTATACATTCAAGTAAGTGGCTCATGTGCTTTTCAAGTTCATGTTCATGCAATTTTAGTAATCTTTGGTAAATAAAGCTAGTTTTAAAATTGTTGGTAAAATAAAACAGAAATGTCATCAGAATTTTAGCCATTTTTGCCTGTGTCTACTGGTTAAAATAATTTATACCATTTCTGGTAGATGTTTTAAGGTCATAAAACTGTTGCATATATGATATTTTTGACACTTGTTTGATTTGTCTGTGAGCTTATGTCTTTGGTTTTGAGCCATTAGATTCTGGGGTCAAGACAAGTGGACATGGTAAGGCCTGGAGACATAAGTGTTTCCACAGCAACCTGGGCTACCAGCTGCAGAGCACTGCAAAGCTCAATATGATTTTGTCATCCTGGCCTGACTCTGTCTCTTCCAAAACTCAGGGATCTCAGGACACTTAAAATAAAGGTCTCCACAAATACAACCACTGTCCTGAAACCTGGACCTCCAAATTGCCCCCAACATACACACATCTGTGCTCCAACAAGCCTGAAACAGTACTCTGAAGTAGCAGGGGAACATCAAGGCAGCTATAAAAACTGAAGAAGGTGAAGAGTAGATATAAATGGTTTGGGCATCCCCTGTGAATCCCCCAATACCTCATCCAAACTCTAACGGGATTGCTAACCCAGAAGGAGATCTGCACTTGGGATGGGGGAATTAATCAGAGGACCAGGTAGTCAGATGAGGCCAAAAGTTCTGGACCATTACTTGTTACTGTTACTTGTCAACATATAATACCCTCCACAACACTTTCTGTGGTTTCCTCTGCAACACAGAGAAGCCAGGAACTATGTTTCGCAGAATCCTTTCCCCATATTAACCTGATTTCAAGCCTACAAGACTTGAGAAGCACTACTGTGAGATTCAGAAAACAAAAGAGGAGAGGACAGCATTCTCCAAAAGAAATTGGAGGCAAACATATGAGTATATTTAAGTTCCAAGATGAATGAGAATCACCCACACTGCTATCATGGTTGGGAGAACAAGAGGTGCTTAAGAGCTATCCACTTCAGTGCTGCAGACTGAGAAACCTAACAGTGGCATCTTTGACCTCCACCCCTCAGTCTTTCCAAAGGTAATTCCCCAGTGATAGTGAATTTTATATTTCAATTTGATTGGACCATGGTATGCCCAGATATTTGGTTAAGCATTAAAACCTTTAGATTCAGGGGTCACGACAAGTGTGTTTCTAGGTAAGATTAGCATTTTAACTTGTAGATTGAGTAAAGCAGATTAGTCTCTTTGATGTGGGTGGGCCTCACTGAGTGCCTGAATACAACAAACAATAGACATTCTTAATGGAGAATTTGCTTTCTCTGCTTAACTGCATGAACTGGGACATCATTCTTCTCCTGTACTCAAATAAGGACTTATACCATTGACTCTTCTCATTTACAGGTCTTGGACTTGGACTGCAACTTACATCATTGACTCTCTTGGTTCTCAAGCTTTCAGACTCAGAATGAAATTAAACTGTTAGTTTCAAAACTGTTAATTTAATTTCTCCTGGGTCTTTAGCTTGCCAACTGCAGATCATGGGACTTCCCAGCCTCCATAATCATATAGCTAATTCATTATAATAAACATCTTGTGATAGATAGATAGATAGAGATGATGGAGAGAGAGATGACAGACAGATAGAAGGATAGAGACATAGAGAAGATAGACAGATAGATAGTAGATAGACAGACAGACATAGAGAGAGAGAGAGTGGGAGAAAGAGAATGAGAGAGAGAGAGAGAGAGAGAGACAAATAGGCAGGAAAGCAGGCAGAGAAATGCATATGAGAGAGAGAGAGAGAGAGAGAGAGAGAGAGACAAATAGGCAGGAAAGCAGGCAGAGAAATGCATAGGTAGCTCCTATAGGCTCTGCTTCTGGAAACCCCTGGCTTATACATATTTTGTTACCAGAAATAGGGTGTTTCTGTCTTAGCTTAGGCTGTCATAAAAAAAATGTAAAGACATAAAGTAGAATGGTGGTTGCCAGGGATGGAGAGGGGTGGGCAGGGAAGAGTGGATAGTTGTTGTTTAATGGGTAGAGAATTCTGTTTTACAAGATGAAAATAATTATGGAAATGGATGGTGGTGATGACTGCATATTATGAACACTCGTAATAACACTGAACTGTATACTTAAACATGGTTAGCATGGCAAATTTTGTTATGTGCTTTTTACCACAAATATTTTCTTTGAAAAAAAGTAAACTGGGTAGCTTAAACATAGACATTTATTTCTCACTGTTCCGAGGGCTGGGAAGTCAAAGATCAAGGTACTGACTGACGTAGTTCCTGGTGAGGGTCATATTCTTGGCTTGTAAACAAGATAAGATATAGATAAGTATAGAAAGATTCTCACTATGTCTTCTCATGGCTTTTCCTCAGTGCATGTAGGTGGAGAGAGAGAAACGACCCAAGGTCTTTTCATATAAGGACACTAATTCTATTATGAGGACCAAACTCTTATGATTTCATTTAAACCTAATTACCTTCTAAAGGCCTTATTCCAAATACCACCACATCAGAGGGTAGGACTTTCACATACACATTTGAAGAGAGAGAGAAAATTTAGTCCATAGCATCCCCTTATTAAAATTTGTCATACTTGGAATATTCAAAGAGGCTTCTGTTTTTCTGGCCTAACCTACTGATTCAGCAGGAATTATGATAGCAAACTAGATCCTCAGTGACAGGAACAGTATGCATATCCTTCAAATTCACAGAATGAAATCACACAAGTTCCATCTCCACCAACACTCTCCCACAAGATGCCACCCATACATAGACAAAGTCAACATGAAGCACCAACAAAAGTCAGAAGATGCTATACTGTGGTCTCTGCCATTTCCCACTAAAGCGAATCAGAGAAAGCTCCTTGGAGAAATAGCTTATCTCAGGTCTGGGACAAAAAAAAAAAATGTTTGAGATGGTCTAGGCATCTTGTCATACTGGAGACTGAGGAAGCAGTTAGAGATCACTGGGGTCATATGAAAACGTCAAAAGAGTCAGTCTGAAGAGTCTGCTTCGGGCTAAAAACTGGGGCAATTTGAGAGAAAAGAAAGTAAATGCTTGCAGTAGATTGCAATATATTGATATGTTAAAAATCTATAAATTCAGAATGATATAGAAAAAATTAGTAATCTTTGGAGATTTCTAGGGAAATAATCAATCTTTCTAAAAACTGGTAAACAGAGGAAAATAATCTAGCATTTGTTTTACCTTGCCTGTATAAACACTATTATTTCAAAGTAAGCAAATAGTTGATCATTTTCAGCCAATAAATGCAATATGTGTTTCCCTGTGGCCACAGTTCCTAGGAAGCAGCCCTTCTTCCATGTTCATGGCTGTCATCTGCTTCTTGGGATACTGTCCTCTTCCTGTACTGTCAGGCCAAAGGACGCTGTATTAGTTTGCAAGGGCTGCTGTGACAAAGTACTACAAACTGGATGACCTAAACAACATGATTGTGTTATATCATGGTTCCGGAAAATAGAAGTCTGAGATCAAGGTGTCAGGTGGGTTCCTTCTGAGGGCTGTGAAAGAAAATCCGTTCCATGCCTCTCTCCTCGTGGTTTGCTGGCAATATTTGGTGTGTTCCTTGGCTTACAGACGCACTACCCTGATCCTTGCCTTTGTGTTTACAAAGCCTTATCCCTGTGTATGCCTGTCTCTACATGTCTAAATTTCCCCTCCTTATAGGGACATCAGTCATGTTAGATTAGTATCCACCCTAATGATCTCATTTTAACGTGATGACCTCTGTAAATAACCTACAAGTCAAATTCCAAGGTATTGGGGGTTAAGACTCCAACATATGTTTTTTGAGGGGTACACAATTCAACCCATCACAGATGCTAACAGCATCCACCATTGCTAGACCCTCAGTGCTTCACCGTTTCTTGAAGATTATGTTGTGTTTTCCCACACATCTATATATGGTCTCTTCATTAAAGTCCCTTAGGTAAAAGCCTTTGAGTGTGCCAGGTTTCCTCTGGGATCCTGACTGATATATCCATTTTGAGAGCTATTGAATACATTAAGTTGACAGGTAGTATGGGTGGTGAGGGAAAAGGAAGTACCAAAGTGTAATTTCCAGGTTTCTGTCTTGTAAAATTGGTGGATGAGTTATCTTTCACTGAGACTAGGCATGTAGAGGACTGAGTTAGGGAATGCAAGGGAGATGAGTTTGCATTGAGACATAGAAAGAATATACAGTTGTCTCTCAGTATATGTGGGGTATGGTCTCAGAACCGCCCACCTACCAAAACTCAAAGCCATGCATACCAGCCCCACAGTTGGCCCTATGGAACTCATGTATAAGAAAAATCAGCCCTCTGTGTATGAGGGGTTTGCATCCCTCAAATACTGTGGTTGATTCTAAAAAAATCCGCATATAAGTGTACCCCCAGCACTTCAAACCCATGTTGTTCAAGGGTTAACTGTATAAGACACACACACACACACACACACACACACACACACACACACACAAATGAAAGTCTGTGCTTTATAGTATGTATATGCTCTAGATTTACAAAGTTAGATAGCATGGATTCAAATCCTGGCCCTGCCAATTACCAGTTGAGCCATTTAGGATGAAAGACTTATCTTATTATTCCTTACTGTCTCATAGTGTTGCTATGAGAATCGATGAGCTGAACCACACAAAGCACTCAGCAAAGTGTCTGACATTTACTATAGGAACAACAAATGTTAGCATTAGTCAGTATTACTTTTATATACTTACTTTCCATCTGGAGAAAGTATCACTAACAATAAAAGTTTTGGAACTATCCACCTGAATGTGGTCTAATTCCTATTTTCCACTGTAAATTTAAAATTATTTTCAATGCAATGCAGGATGGAAATAGTTGCTGGCAGTCTTGAACTTCTAAGACTTTCCTCTTTTCTGTTTGGTTTTGAACTTCCTAAGCCTATTTAAAACAGTTTCTAACCTTGATGCTAGAAATCAGTTGGAGATGTGGATAAATTTCAAAACAATGTAGACATCTTAGAATGTCAAAGGGCTTTGGAAAATAATGTAGTCTGATCTCTAAGTTTTGGATGGTGAAATTAAGACCCAAGAGATTAAATGACTCATGTGAAGCCACACAACCAGAGACAGAGCTGGGACTAATTCAGCCCTCATGACACATAAGTTAGCCCTTTCTTCTTCAACATTGCAGACTGTACCACTACAGTGTAAAAAAACTGTTTATTGCACAGAATTTTAAATTTATATAATGAACTCAACACTTTCTAAAGATAAATAAAAGTTAGAATTAGGAATGAGGATGAAAGCAGTTCAAAAAATTACTGTATTCTAATAAATCCACTAAAATGATTCCTTTAAAAATAGATGAATGATGTTTTAACTAGCATTTTAAACTTCTTAAAATGTATGTTCTTAGCAAGGAATTGACTACTTTCACACTCAGGAATATACTTTTCTTACACTCCTGAACTATGAGTTGCCACTTTTTGAATTTTCTTTTGAAGCCTTGGTGATTTTTCTCCCTCTGAAACAATTATTTACTTAATACTGTATTCAACATTATACATAAGATTCTGTTTACAAGAAATCTGACTCTATGCACCAACGGAATGTCGAGGAGATAGTTGTATGTCTTTTTATAATCAACCGGGTTTTTAAAGACCGAGCTAAAAAGATGTAAACATCACACCTGGGCCAATTATGATGTGATACTTGTATATAGTTGTGTGGAACTAACTAAATCAATTTTTCTGCTTAGTTAGAAGGAAAACCTGAAATAGTGTTTATTTTTCCATGTCATCTTTTCTGGTGTAAGAAAGAGGATATATAGGAAAAAGAAAAACTGCAGGGCAAAATTGGAGGAGAAATTAAAATAATACTTCCTGATGTTGAGAAAAAGGAATACAAATTTTTGTATTTAAATGTATATGCTCTAGACATACAAAGTCAGATTGTATGGATTCAAATCCTGCCTGCTATTTTTTAAAAAGTATGCTAGGTAGATGTAACAATCAAAAGAAAAGCTAATCTACCTGAAATGGATTATGTTAAAAGAATTCTATCATCTCAAAGATTTGGTATCCATAGCAACTGAAACATGGCTATACTTACTCCATCCATCGTGAGGGAAATAGATAGACAAAGAGCTTGCTATTTCCTGATATCATTGTATCATAGCTAATAAATTACTATTTGAGATGTCTTAACAAACCCTCCTGTTCTACTTTTAAAACAGGACCAAAAAGAAAAGAGGAGGAGGGGCAGGAGGAGGAGGAAGAGAAGGAGAAGGAGGAGAAAAAATAACAATAATAAAAAAATGTAACTAAAACACAGAAATAAACAACAACCACCTTACGACACAGGGGTGGGGGGGAGGGTGTGGGATGGTGGTGGGAGTGGGTGGCAATAGTGCATCCAAGGAAGGAGGGAGTTACTCTCTGAACTTTGTCCAGGCAGGCTGATGTCCAAGGTAGAGCAGCATGTTCCTGGGCTGCTGCCAAGCTACAGGTCACCTGGTCCTCCTCCATGCAGACAGTTGATCTGAAAGGGAGTCCAAACCCAGACGGGCCAACTTCAGACAGCCGAGAGATATTCTAAACAGAATGTCCAGTCAGTTGCAACTGTGTGATTTCTGCATATGTACCTGATTGTTATTACTGGATAATAACTTTTCGTGTATTCTTCATACATCTGTTGTATTTCTGTATGCGTCAGTCACCGTGTGAGGTTCTGAGGATGTTAGATGTGAATGAGACAGTCCCAACTGGCAAAAGAGTTTATATCTTGCAAAGAATCTAAATGTATCAAGTTTCCTACCGATAACAGAAAAGGATCATTGCCTCACCCTGGACAGGCACATCATTACATAATACCCTTAGGACCAAGCACAGTTTCTTGCAAACAACTGACACATAATACAATTGAATATAACAGCTGAAGGAAATCATCGGAATGAAGTTAACACACAACATCAGAATTATCTATAGCAAGGTCTTTAAAACACAAAGCCTTGAATTGTTGTTGAATTGAATGAATGCAATTTTAAATTGTTATAAATAAAGATAATACCCAATGATAAAATGAAATCTTCAAGTGGAACATACAGTTTTCCAGAAATAAATAAATAAATAAATAAATAAAGATAATTATAATCAAAGTTTTCAGAAATAATAAGTAGCAGCTTGCACTTGAATCCATACAGTCTGGCTCTGGAAATTTTAACTACTACACTTTGCCTCCTCTTAGAGAGCAAAGCCAAACAGGAAGGGGGGACAGATGTTAAATTATTTCTATAGCTGCAGTAATGTTTTTTTTTTTCAGAAGAAAACCAGTCCAAAAGCACAAACTGTAAATTTTTAGAAGCCAAACATACAGTTTGAACCACATCTATTCATTCGTGCATTTATTCAGCAAATATTCATATGCTTCTCTGGGCCAGTATTCTTTTGGGCACCCGGGTTGCCACAGATTGAAAACACATTAAGCCATTGTTCTCACATTTATTTTCTCCATAAGACTGGCCACCTTCAAACACACACTATGATGTATTTGTTTATTAAGTTTATTGATTATTGTCTGTTTTCCCTTAACAGACTGTAAATTCCACAAGGACACAAAATTTTGTGTTTTGCTTACTGAGGTATCCCAAGCATCTAGAACGGTGCTTATAACGCTACAGGGGTTCAATAAACATTTGTTGAATGAATTGATGATGGAGCTTATGTTTCAGTGAAGGACAACATTAGGTTTTTAAAATGAAATAACAGGAATACATGCAGGATAGAATCACAAATTTCTTGTGTCTCCTTTCTATAAATACAACAGTGATAATTCTTTATTACTTCTGGACTTAGAAGGACACTAAGAGTTGTAAGCAGGATGTACAAATGCTTTGGGACCCTGAGAAAATGGTGGTCCCTTAAGTACAAAAGGGTTTACAGTCTCTGTTTCCAAAGGTCTTCTATTTCAAAATATTAGGGAAATAAATCCGCTTGCATATTTATCATTTTCAATGTGAATTCAGCATTTCAATAAATGCCATAGGTAACTCAATGGCCAGGTATCCTTCTCTCACCACCACTCAGAAACCCACAATGGCCAATAGTCTCCTAAGTTTGAGGACTGCATTGTTTTACACATTTCATTCCTATTTTTCCTTCATTTAGCAACCCTTTTATTTATTTAATACAGCCTTATTGAGATATAACTCACATACCATACAGCTTACTCATTTGAAGTCTACACTTCAATGTTTTTAGTATATTCACAGATATGCACAGTCATTACCACAGTCAATTTTATAACATTTCATCACATCAAGAAGAAACCACATACTTTTAAACTGTCACCCTCATATGAACCCATTCCCTCTCCAGCCTTAAGCAAACACCAATACATGTGCTAGTTCCATAGATTTCCCTATTCTGGACTTTCATATAAATAGAATTATATAATATGTGGTCTTTTGTGGTGGTTTTTTTCACTTAGCATATTTTCAAAGTTGATTCAAGCTGCAGCATGTATCAGTACTTTATTTTTTGATTGAATAATATTTCATTGCATGGATATTCCACATTTTGTTTATCTATTCATCCACTAATAGACATTTGGTTTGTTTCCATCTTTGGGCTATTATGAATAATGCTGCTAAGATTGCTCACATGTAAGTTTTTATGCATATATGTTCTATTTTCTCTTGTGTATATGCCTAGGAATAGAATTGCTGGGGCATATGGTAACTCTGTTTATTTATTTATTTTTTCTTTATTTCAATAACTTTAGGGGGTCCAAAAAGTTTTGGTTTGGGCTTTAAGTATATCCAACACCCTCACCTGATGAAAGCATTTTTTTTTAATTTTTTAATTTTAAAGATGTGGGGTACAATTCAGAATTAGGTATACAAGTGGTCATCGTACAGGTAAATTTGGGCCTCCCTTTGGTCCCCAATTCTCCTGGTTTGTGCACAGTTCCCCTTTTTTTTGTTTTGTCCCGCCCCCCCCCCCCCCCCCAGCAGTTTCTGGCTACTGCCAATCTTTTTCTTATTGTATTATGGTAAATGTTCAGGGTTAGGGTTATGAGTGAGAACATGTGGTACTCTGTTCTTTGTTTCTGTGATAAATCACTGAGTATTATAGACTCTAAGTCCGTCCAAGTTGCTGTAAAGATCATAATTTTGTTCTTTTTTTAAAACATATTTTTATTATAAAATTGTGGGGTACAGTTAAGGATTAGGTATACAAATGTGCATCGTTCAGGCACCCTTGTTAATAAGGGGTGTCTTCCTGCCCCCAGGCAGATATTGACTACCGTTAGTTCCACCTCCCTTCCCCTCCCTAACCTCCCCCCATAGTTTCCCACCACTGTCAGTCCTTTTCTTATAGTACATAATTTTGTTCTTCTTTATGACTGTGCAATATTCCATCGTGTATATGTACATTTTTTTATCCAGTCCAGTTTTGATGGGCAGCATGGTTGGTTTCATGTTTGTGCTATTATGAATAGTGCTGCAATAAACATGCACATGCAGGTATCTTTTTTGTAGTGATTTAAGTTCCTCCAGATATTCCCAGAAAGGGGATTGCTGGGTTGTATGAAAGGTCAATTTCTAGTTATTTTAGGAATCGCCACATGGTTTTCCATAGAGGTTGAACTAGTTTGCATTCTCACCACATCCTCGCCATCATCTGTTGTTTTCTGTTTTATTAATGATGACCATTCTTACTGGAGTTAGGTGGTATCTCAATGTGGTTTTGATTTGCATTGCTCTGATGACTAGTGAGGCTGAAACTCTATGCTTAATCATTTCAGAAATTGCCAGACTGTTTTCCAAAGCAAGTGCACAATATTATATTCCCACTGGTAGTGTTTGAGTGGTTCAGTTTCTCCATAGCCTCAGTAACAGTTGTTATTATCTACTTTTTAAACTCTAGCCATTCTGGTCATCATGAGGTGGTATTGCATTGTGGTTCTAATTTGCATTTCCCTGATGACTAATGATGTCAATCATCTTTTCATGTGCTTATTGGGCATTTGTATCTCTCTTGGAGAAATGTCTACTCATATCCTTTGCTCATTTTCTTTATATATTCTAGATGCAAGTTCCTTATCAGATATATGATTTGCAAGTATTTTCTCACATTCTGTGATTGTCTTTCACTTTCCTTGATAGTGTCCTATGGTGCAAAAACATTTTTAATTTTGATAAAATCCAATTTATCTGGAGTTTTTTTTTGTGTGTGTCGTTTATGGCATTTCTGTCATGTTAAGAATGCTTTGTCAGATTCAAGGTCATGAAGATTTACCCCTATATTTTATTCTAAAAGTTTAATGGTTTTAGCTCTTATATTTAGGTCTTTGATTCATTTTGAGCTGATTTTTACATGGTATGAGGTAAGGGTTCAACTTTATTCTTTTGTATGTAGTTATCCAATTGTACCAGCCCCATTTGTTAAGAAGATTATTCTTTCCTTCATTGAATGGTCATGGCACCTTTGCCATAAATCAGTTGATCGGGTATGTGCATTTATTTCTGGACTCTCAATTCTATTCCATTGATTCATATATCTATTGCTGTGCCCATCTATATTACTATCTCTTTGTGGTAAATTTTGATGTTAGGAAGTGTGAGTCTTCCTACTTTATTTTTCTTTTTCAGGATTTTTTGAACTATTTTTGGTACCTTGAAATTCCATATGAATTTTAGAATAAGCTTGTGAATGTCTACAAAAAATTCCACTGCGATTCGGATAGGAGTAGTGTTAAATCTGTATCAGTTTGGAAAGTACTGCCATCCTAACAATATTAAGTCTTCTGATGCATAAACATGAGATAATGTCCATCTATTTAAACCTTCTTTAATTTCTTTCGACTATGCTTTATAGTTTTCAGGGTATAAATTTGCACTTCTCTTGATAAATTTTTTCCTGGGTATTTTCTTTTTGTTGTTGCTGCATAAAATTGCCTTCTTAATTTCATTTTTTAATTGTTCATTGCATATGTATAAACATAAAATTGGTTTGTATCCTGCAAAATTGCTGAACTTGGTCATATATTTTTCTATATACAATATCATGTTATAGCTGTGAATAGAGTTTTACTTCATCCTTTCCAATCTGAATGCCTTTTGTTTTATTTTCTTACCTAACTTCTAAGCTAGACCATTAATAATATGCTGAATAGAAGTGGTGAGGGAGAAATTCTTGTCTTGTTTCTGACTTTGGGAAGAAAGCATCCACTCTTTTACCATGAATATAATCTTAACTATATAATGTGAGGTTTTATAGATGCCCTTTATCGGATGGAGGAAATTTCCTTCTATTCCTAATTTATTGAGTGTTCTTATCATGAAAAAGTGTTGGATTTTGACAATTTTTTCTGTATTAATTGAGAAGATTATGTGATTTTTATTTCTATTCTATTAATAGGATGTATTATATTAATTATTTTTCAGTGCCAAACCATTCTTGTATTCCTGGGTTAAATCTCACTTGGTCATGGTTTGTAATTTATTTTATATGTAGCTAGATTCTGTTTGTTAGTATGTTGTTAAGAATATTTGTATCTAAATCTATAAGAAATTGGTCTATAGCTTTGTGATATCTCTGACTTGAGTATCAGAGTAATACTGACCACATAAAATGAGCTGAAAAGTATTCCCTCCAGGTCTATTTTTTGGGAGAGTTTGTAAAGAATTGGCACTAATTATTCTTTAAATGTTTGGTAGAATTGATCAGTGATGCCATCTGGGCCTGGAGTTTTCTTTCTGGAGAGTTTTATTATTATTATTATTATTATTACTAACTCAATCTCTTCTCTTATATGTCTATTCAGACTGTCTATTCTTGGCTTAAAGGTTTGTCAATTTTGCTGATCTTTTCAAGAAATAAACTTTTAGTTCCATTGATTTTCTTTACTGGTTTTCCATTAATCTATTTCATTAGTTTTCACTTTAATTTTTATTACTTCCTTCCTTCTCCTTGTTTTTAGGTTTAGTTTGCTTTTCTTTTTCTAGTCCCTTAAAATGGAAAGTTAAGTTATGAATTTGAGGCCTTTCTTAATTTGGCATTTACAGATATAAATTTCCCACTAAGCAAGTTTTTTGTGTCCAATAAGTTTTGGTATGTTATATCTTTTTATTTTTATTCATCTCAAAAGTATTTTATAATCTCCCTTTTGGTTTCTTCCATACCCATTAGTTATTTAGGAGTGTGTTATTTAAGTTCCACATGTTTGTAGGTTCCTCAACTTTTTTTCCCACCATTGATTTCTAATTTCATTCCATTGTGGTGGAAAAACACACCTGTCCTTTTAAATTTACTGAAGTTTGTCTTGTTACCTAATATATGGTCTATCTTAGAAATGTTCCGTGTACATTTGAGAAGAATGTATATTCTTCTGTTGTTGAATAGAGTGTTCTATAGCTATCTGTTAAGTCAGGTTGCTTTATAGCATTGCTCAAGTCTTCTATTTCCTTGTTGATCTTCTGTATGCTTGTTTATACATTATTGAAAGTGGAGTATTAAAGTCTTTAACTCTATTTTTTTTTTTGAAGTCTTTAACTCTTATTGTTGAATTGTCTTTTTCTCCCTTCTCTGTTTTTACTTCACGTATTTTGGTACTCTGTTGTAAGGTGCATATATGTCTGCAATATTTATATCTTTCTAGTGGATTGATTCTTTTATATTATGAAATATTCCTCTTTATCTCTAACACACTTTTTGTTTTAAAGTCTATTTCATCTGATATTGAGATATCTACTCTAACTTTTTTGTGGTTGCTGTTTGAATAATATATATTTTTCATTCTTTTGATTTCATTTTATTTATTTATTTATTTTTGAGTTGGAGTCTCACTCTGTTGCCCAGACTGGAGTGTAGTGGCCGCTCCCAGCCACCGCACTCGACCTGCTGGTCTCCAGCAATCCTTTCACCTCAGCCTTCCAAGTAGCTGGAACTACAGGCGTGCACTACCACGCCCATCTGATTTTTTGATTTATTGTAGAGATGAGGTCTCGCCAAGTTGCCCAGGCGGGTCTCAAGCCCACGGGCTCAGGCAATCCACTCACCTCAGCCTCCCAAAGCGCAGGATTATAGGTTGAGCCACCGAGCTCGGCTTGCTTTCATTTTATTTGTGTCTTTGAATCTAGTGTATCTCCTTTAGGTAGCATGTGGTTGGATCATCTTTTTTATACAGTCTAACAATCTCTACCTTTTTACTGACTTTTAAAATCCATTTATATTTAACATTATTGTGGACACAGTCACATGCAACATAACAATGTTTTGGTCATCAATGGACTGCACACATGACACACACATGACAGTGGTCCCATAAAATTATAATGAAGGCAAAAAATTCAATCACCTAGTGACACCATAGCCACTGTAACATCAGTGTCATGCATTACACACATGTTTGTGGTGATACTGGTGTGAACACAACTACTATGCTGCCAGTCATATAAAAGTAGAGCACATACGATTAGATACAGTACATAATACTTGATAAAAATAAGTGACTATGTTACTGGTTTATGTATTTACTACTCTATACTTTCTACTGTTAGAGTATACTCTTATTTATGTTTTAAAAAGTTACCTGTTAAACAGCCTCAGGCAGGTCCTTCAGGAGGTATTCCAGAAGAAGGCATTGTTATCATAAGAGATGACAGCTCCATGTGTGTCATTGACCTTGAAGACCTTTCAGTGGGACAAGATGTCAAGATGAAAGACAGTGACACCGACCCTGTGTAGGTCTAGGCTAATGTTTGTGTTTGTGTCTTCGGTTTTTGTTTTTGTTTTTTTAACTGGAGTTTCACTCTGTCACCCTGGCTGGAGTGCAGTGGCACACTCACGGCCACCCCAGCATCAACCTGCTGAGCTCTGGCAATCCTTCTGCCTCAGCCTTCCAAGTAGCCAGAACTACAGGTGTGCGCTACCATGCCCGGTTAATTTTTGATTTATTGTAGAGACAAGGTCTCATCAAGCTGCCTGGGCTGGTCTTAAACCCGCGGGCTCAGGTAATCCTCTCACCTCGGTCTCCCAAAGTTCTGGGTTTACAGACTGAGCCACTGAGCCCAGCCTGTATCTTAGTTTTTGAAAAGAAATTTTTAAGAACCAAAATGATAATAATAATTAAAAATAGAAAAAAGTTTCTAGTATAAGTGCTGTATAATTTTTGTTGTTGTTGTTGTTGTTAGAGTTTCACTGTATTGCCCAGCCTGGAATGCAGTGGCATGATTACAGCTCACCACAACCTCGAGCTCCTAGGCTCAGGTGATCCTTATGTCTCAGCCTCCTGAGTAACTGCAACTACAGGGACACACCACCACATGTGGCTAATTTTTCTACTTTTTTTTGTAGAGGCAAGACCATCTCACTATGTTGCCAAGACTCATAGTCTCACAATGTTGCCAAGACTGATCTTGCACTCCTGGGTTCAGCTGGGTGTGGTGGCTCAGGCAGGTCCTTCAGGACCTGTAATCCCAGCACTTTGGGAGGCTGAGATAAGAGGATTGCCTGAGCACACGGGTCCGAGACTAGCCTGGGCAACTTGGCGAGCCCACGTCTCTACAATGTATCAAAAAATTAGCTGAGCGTGGTAGTATGTACCTGTAGTTCCAGCTACTTGGAAGGCTGAGGCGGAAGGATCGCCAGAGCCCAGTGGGTCGACACTGGAGTGGCCGTGAGCGTGCTACTTCGCTCTAGCCTGTGCGATGGAGTGAGACTCCAACTCAAAAAAAAAACAAAACTCCTGGATTCAAGCAATCCTCCCGCCTTAGCCTCCCAAAGTGTTGGGATTACAGGCATGAGCTGCTGCGTACGGTCCCAAAACATTTTAACTTATCAAAATCAGTTTCAATATTAAACCTGCTTAATTCTGGTGATAATATAAGAACTTTGTCCGTATATAATTCTATTCCCTTTCCCTCTTTCTGCAGTATTACCATTATACATATTACATCTAGTAATGTTACGGGCCTAAAAAAATATAGTGTTATAATTATTACTTTATCATCTGTAGTCATTTCATTTCCCAATATAGCTTTGATTCCACTCACCTCTCCATGCTGCTATTGGCAAATATATTACATGCATATTATATTTCTATATGTTATAGGTCCAATAATACATTACTTATACATTATTTATACAGTTGCTTTTTAAATCCCTTAAGACAAGAAAGGAAAATATATGCACTTATACTATTTTTGGTAATTACATAATCATATTTACCATGTTCTTTGTTTTTTGTGTGTGGGTTTGGATTACCATTTGGGGTCACTTATTTTCCACATCAAGAACTTTCTTTAGCATTTTTTGTAGGGCAGGTCTGCTGGCAACAAATTTCTCAGTTTTTGTTATCTTGAAAAGCCTTTATTTCTCCTTCACTTTTTACAGATAATTTTCAGGTATATGTTTCTTGCTTAACAGAGTTTGTTTGTTTGTTTGTTTTTCCCTTCCTTTGAGCACCTTGAATGTGTCATTTGAACATGGCCTTCTGGCAAGTTGACTGTTAACCTTGTAGGGCTTCCCTTGCAAGTGGTAAGTTGCTACTCTCATGCAGCTCTCAAAGTTTTCTCCTTATCTTTGACTGTTAGTATTTTTAGTATGAAGTATTTGTGTGTTTATTTTTTTGTGCTTACCCCACTGACTTCATTGAGCTTCCTGGATATGCAGGTTATTGCATTTAAATAAATTTGGGAGATTTCTGGGCATTATACCTTTAAATTTTTTTCCTCTCCTCTCTCCCTCTCCTCTCCGTCTGTTATTCTCAGTGTGCATATGTTGGTACATTTAGTGGTGTCCCATATTTCTCTAAGGCTATGTTAATTTTTCTTCTTTTCTCTCTGTTCTTTAGCTTGCTTAATCTCAATTAATCCATCTTTTATTCTTCGGCCAATTCAAATCTATTGTTGAATTCCTCTATTGTTGACTTTTAATTTCAATTCTTTAACTACTAGATTCCAGATTTTTTTTTGAGTTGGAGTCTCACTCCGTCGCCCAGACTGGAGTGCAGTGGCCGCTCCCTGCCACCGCAGCCTCGACCTGCAGGGCTCCGGCGATCCTTCCGCCTCAGCCTTCCAAGTAGCTGGAACTACAGGCGCGCACTTCCATGCCCGGCTGATTTTTTTTTTTTTAATTGTAGAGATGAGGTCTCGCCGAGTTGCCTAGGTGGGTCTCAAACCCATGGGCTCAGGCAATCCACTCACCTCAGCCTCCCAAAGCACTGGGATTACAGGTTGAGCCATTGAGCCCGGCTAGGTTTTTTAAATATCATTTCTATCTCTTTACTGATATTCTTTACCTGATGTAACACTGCCATCATACCTTCCTTTACTTTATTAATAATGCTTTTGTTTAGTTCTATGAACATATTTTTAATGACTATTTTGTATCTTTCTGTTAAAACTGACACCTGGTTGTTCTCACAGGCAATTTGTGTTGTCTGCTTTTTTTCCCATGTATGAGACACTCTTTCCTGTTTCTTTGCATGCCTCCTAATTTTTGTTGGAAACTGGACATTTTAGATAATACATTGTAGCAATTCAGAATACTGGACCCACCCCCCCTGGATTGCTAACATCATTTACCTATTTACTTTTTTTTTTTAACTGGCTGGATTATTTTAGTGAAATTTCACATTTATATACACATACGTTGTTAAGTCTCTGATGTTGCTCTTTAGAAAGGCATGACTTTTCCTGGGATGACAGTGGAATTGGTAGAGCTCTCTTTCTTTCTTCCCCTGACCACACTCAGCTATTTAACCCCACTATTTGCTGGCTAACTGCTTTATCATTTTCAAAAATACCTGGGGGAATAAATAGCTTTACAAACTAATTCAATCAAAGTCCCTTTGAAGGAATGGTTTCTGAGGTCAGTGTTTGACATTTGTTCTCACCCAGTGAGGGCTCCGCTCAGATGTCTTATTTTGCTTTTCTCCTACAAACTAACCAACCTACAGTCTAAGCTTTATCTTGAGACTTCACAAATTTACCTCCTGAGTACCTTTGACCACAATTGCCACTGTTCTTGAGAGTGCTCTTAGACATGCACTTCTCTATGGTCTGTTGCAAATGAAGTCAATTCCCTTGGGAAGAGATTGAGAGCTATCTGTTTTATAGTCTGCTTCTCTACTCTAGGCAAAACCTCTGAGCCAGGGCTCTGGAGCTGAGTGTGAAGACAAAGGCAAGTTTCTCTCTGAGTGACAGCTGTGCTCTAGGACCTGAGTGTTAAGTGGAGGTGGAAAGAAGTAACCTGAGTTTGTCTCTCATGGCATGGGAGCACCACTTTATAAGCTGGGGTAAGAGTGATTAGGGACCCAGTGCTCCTAGTATGCCATGCCCAAGGTATAGCCTCCATTACATGAGTTGGGTCTGGGAGGGAGGGAGCCTCCATTTATTGACTGAACTCATCCTGTACCCACCAGATAACTGGAGGCAGAATGAGAAATGCTGAATCCCTGCTCCTCCTGAGAAGAAAGCCTGCCAACTGGGAGCTGGAGGGAAAGGAATCCCTGTGTTCTTGGCTACAGCAGTATGAATTTCTGCCTTATTAAGCATTCTTGACGCTAAAATCCAAGACTCACTAATGAGTTTGAAATAGAAAGCCTGTGATTTCTAAAGATGTTTGAGGAGGAAGAGAGATGTAGTGTGCTCAAATACATAGGCTTTTGACACTAAGATTTCTTACCAAGATCTTTTTCTAGATTTTCTTAAATAGATAGTTCTTCATTTGCTGTTTGCCCTTAGGACCACATCCAGAAGCTTTTAGTTTGTTTGTTTTTTAAATACTTTTCACGAGTTTCTCCATGGAGCAGGTTGGCAGAGTTCCTCTCACTTCCTATAATGCAGGAAGTCTCGAAATTTTTCATTTAAATGGACTCATTCATTGCTAACTTACAGTAAAACGACTATGGAGTATATGTCATTTACTCATGAATCCCCAATTGGTTTTCAGCTACTAGTGGCATGGTGTGAGATACCCAACCAATAGTGAAAAGATGAAATGGTGACTTGCTCTGGTGATATCACAGGCTCTAAGAGACTGCAGCTCTTAGAAGGTTGGAGTTTCTCAGTAATAGGTTAGACACTACATAGTAACACTAATAATTAAACCATCTAAAACTCTACCTGTTGTATAGACTCCGAAAAAGCTGTCAAAAGCCCAATCAGCCTTTTTTATCTTTCAGAAATAGCCTGGAAAACCAGATTTTAATTCAAGCTCAGTTTGATTTCTGAGCCATGCAGAAGAATAAGAGACGTTGGTGATACACAATGGGAAAATAGATTATTAAGTCCCATCTGAGGTTTAAAAGCTAAATGCTTGGAAAAGCTCTAGTCATTTGCAATAATCACATTGACATCTACCTTGATGAAAATGAGGCACTGCTAAATCTCAGAATGATTCTCTGGAAGGTATTTCATATTGCATAAAGTATTCAGAGAGGTGCTGAGCAGAGCACCTGCTGGTATATCATGAATATTAAGAACAAAGAGTTCTTTTGTTGCAGTTGCACCTTTTCTTTGATGCTGACACCCAAGAATCACCAATGAGTTTGAAATAGAAAAGCCTATGATTTCTAAAGATGTTTCAGGAGGAAGAGAGCTGTAGTATGCTCAAATACATACTCTCTTTGACTTTTGACACTAGCATTTTTTTTCTCCCTTGATAGACTTAAAAATCATTTCCATAAGACGTTTATATCTTCTAAGCAGAAGTTATGGGAACAGCAGGGGATGACATTTAGTTCATTGGGTTAGAACTCAGATTTCTCACCTTGGTGACTGGTTATGAAAGAGGCTCACTCTTCCCAGAGAATAAACCCTCCCAAATCTGTGGCAAGAGCCTGCATGAAATGGTATTGATCAAGTTGGCTCCCATTTTATAAATCACTTTTTGAGCTCTTTCTTGGAATTTATAAACACCATGTTAGTTTTCCCTGCATGCACAAATCAGGTATTAATGATGTCAGTGAACACATATACATGCTTACTGTGTATTAAGTTCTATCCTAATGGCTTCATGTACATTGACTCATTAATCATCATAACAACAATGTGAGGCACAAAGAAGTTAAGTAACTTTCCCAAGGTGACATAGCTGGCAAACAACAGAGTTAGAGTGTGAGGCCTGGCAGTCACTGTAAAGCACTGTCACCATATGCATAACAACTTAATATTGTTTCTTAGAGTAGCAGAAAAAGTCATCAGTAGAGTGATTCAAACAATAAGGTCAGAATGACTTTAGGGCTCCGTTCTCTCTCTACTTACTAGTTAACTCTTAGGTGTGGGCCAGGCATGGTGGCTCATGCCTGTAATCCCAACACTTTGAGAGGCTGAAGCCAAAGGATCGCTTGAGCTCAGGAGTTCAAGACCAGCCTAGGCAACATAACAAGACCCCGTCTCTACAAAAAAAATTTTTTAATTAGCTGGGCATGGTGGCATGTATCTGTAGTCCCAGCAACTCGGGAGGCTGAGACAGAAGGACCGCCTGAGCCTAGG
>CAUYQG010117714.1:0-26637 GCA_963574415.1 Tarsius wallacei
AGGAAAAATATCGTTTCTTTTTTTTTTTGAGTTGGAGTCTCACTCTGTCGCCCAGACTGGAGTGCAGTGGCCGCTCCTGGCCACTGCAGCCTCGACCTGCTGGGCTCCGGCGATCCTTCCGCCTCAGCCTTCCGAGTAGCCGGAATTACAGGCACGCGCTACCATGCCTGGCTGATTTTTTTTATTTATTGTAAAGATGAGGTCTCACGAAGTTGCCCAGGTGGGTCTCGAACCCACGGGCTCAGGCAATCCACTCACCTCAGCCTCCCAAAGCGCGGGATTAGAGGCTGAGCCACCGAGCCCACTCGAAAAATATCATTTCTACTTGACATAGAAGACATAAGAAAAATAGAAAAAAATCACTATTAGTAAACCACAGGAATAACTGCTGCATGCAAGTTCTACCAATGAATGCTTAAATTAGTGGACAAAACTTTAAGGAAAAACAAGATGTTCCATAGCCTCAAAATATCTCCAAAATTTATAAACTTCTGGGATGGTTTTAACATAAGTCCACAAATTCTTCGATACTCCTTTCTCTAGAAGATGGAGTTTAATTTTCCTCTCCTTGAGATGGGTTGGACTTGGTGATTGCCTTCTCACCAGTAGAGTTCATGCTCACAGTGGAGAAACCTGGCAGACACCATCCTTGACAAGTGCTCCAGGTCAACATCCTTATTGATGGCTGCACCCTGATGTGATGTGGTTAGACCATCACTTCACCTCAATAGTATTCTTCCCCAAAATCTGTAACCTCACTCCAAACTTGCAGAAACGTTAAACAAATCCAAGTTGAGGGACATTCCACAAAATACCTAATCAATACTCTCCAAAAGTGTCAAGGTCATGACAGTCAGATAAAGACTGAGAAATGGTCACAGGTTTAAGGCAACAAAGGAGACTAAAGGTAAGGTGGTAACTGGATTGCATCCTGGAACAGAAAAAGACCACCAGTGGGAGAAACTGAGAAATCTGAATACAGTTTGTTGTTAATATTGTACCTATTCGTTTTGGTCAGTGTACCATGGTTAGATAGGTCCACGTTAAGGGAAGCTGGGGATAGAGTATCTCTGTACTAACTTTGCAACTCTTCTGTAAGTCCAAAATTATTTCAAAAGAAAATGTTTTGTAAAATGCGTTTTAAGTGTTCAGATAGCTAGTTCTCAAAGATGCTAAGCGCTGAGGGCAAACACCAGAGCCATGCTATGATATATGCCTCGGTTTGTCCACATACAAAATAAGAGGGTCAGAGAAAGTGCTCATCAAATGGGAGGGACAAGCAGTGACAGGGATGCAATAGAGGTGTCCCAGAAAGGGCTCCGCTGAATGGGTGCCAAGAAAGCCTCAAGGTACCCTTGACCTTGAGAACTACATGCGGTTAAAGATTGCACTCCAAGCTTTACAGTGCCCCAAATAGATTTTGTTGCAAAATGAGGCTGGAACCAAAGTCAATAACACACACAGTAAACTGAGAACTTAAAGAATTATCTTCATAAACCAAAATGCCAATTTATTAATTCACAAAGAAAATCATAACTGTTAGGTGGACCAGATGTTCCTGTCCTCCCGGTGGGCAAACTAATACAGCAAGCAAAATCATTAGAAAGCAGTTCAATGAGATTGGAACCAGAACAAGGGTAGTAAGTTGTTTGATTTGAATTTGGAGTAGCTTTGGGCCATGATAGCCTGATAATTCACTGTTCCAAACAGAGATATACCTTCCACTTGGGCCTTCTGACCTTCCCTTGCCTTGGGGAACTCTGTTGAAAGAACATGACATGGAGTCAATATAGCCAAAGAGCAGCCATTTCAACATTGCCTAGATCTGTCATGTTTCTCTAACAGTTCACTTTACTGTCTAATCTTTAGCCCAGGACCGAACCGATTTCTGAGAGGTAGCTATTGATAACTGCTTTGCAACTCCCTCCCTAGCTTGTTCCATAAACAAGTCAACTTAATCAGTTCTTCGTGACCTTCGTGACACAGACCCTGTCACCATGGCAGCAATCTTGTGACCAACCCACCCATCTGCCTGCTGCATATCACCTGATGTCAGTACCTGTGCTTACGCGCCCCTTCGTGATGATGTGGAGCAGATCACCACCCAACAACCTTATTAACCTGCCCCCATCAAAGTGGAATGTTTCAAAGCATTCATCTTCAATCGCCGTTGCTTTGCTAAACTCTGATGTGTCCACATGGCTGAGCTGCCACCACCATGTTTCTTCGCTTTGGCCCCCTCCCCTACCCTGGGGCGGTGAATCTATCTCCTTTCTCTTCTGTCTCTCTAATTTACTTTCTAAGTAAACTGTGTTTTGCAATCTAGCTTCTGTGCAATTCTTTGCACCCTGACGGATCTGACCTAACATTCTGGAGGCCTCGCCGGTATATATTGTGACCTGACATCTGCCCTGCTCAAGAACCTTTTCCTTGCATATAGCTATGCCTACTTCTCTAGCTAGAAGACAAAATAATAATAACGAGCTGTGTGTTCTTCTGCTATACTTTGTAGGAAACAAAGAGGAGTTGTCTTTATCATAACATCAGTGGCTGATTCAGTCAACAGACAATGGATGGTTAGCAAACTCATGAGACTGCAGACCCTACAAGCAATTTCATGGACCACCTGGAATCTGTGAGCCACAGATGAAAGCACACTGCTCTAGCTTGACCATTTTTGTATGTTTCCACAGTTTTTTCCCAGTAAGATATCATATGATTATTTAGCTGTCCATTTACTAAACGATGATCACATCTCTAAAATTATCCTAATTTGTATTTTTCCTGTAATAATCAACCACACATTTACAATATCTTTTTTAACAGAGATGACTATATCTAAGTACATTATGTGTGCATTTTACAAGTTTAACTCTCAGAAACTTGGAATTTGCCCCAGAACAATTAATAATGCATGCATAGTCTCTTGGTTTGTCAACACAGGACGAGAGCCCAGGTCTTATATTTATATTTATAATTTATTATAGAGTTGTGGGGCACAAGTGAGGGTTCACTACATAAGTAGGCTGCATGCAGGTAAAGTTTGGGCTTTTAGGTGGTCCTCACTCCCCCTGGTAGTGGATCACGGATGTTATAATGTCCCCCTCGCTTTCCTCCCCTAGCAGTGCCCAGTGACTACAGATCCCACCCTTGTGCTAATGTGACTAGTAGAACCCAGCTCTTTACAATAACACATTGTGCTTCCTCAATTACATTTAACTGAAAGCATTATCTGTCTCTTTCCATTTACAAAACTCACCACACTAGTCTCAGGACATGTGGTAAGTCAATCGTGTTTTCACTATTATAACTCACCATTTCAGAAACTTTTTGAACTCTTCTCCATGACTCAAACATGTCAGATCAAGTGTTCTAATTTGTTCTCCATCCATTCATCTGTCAAGCTGGCAAACAGTTAATGAACACTAATTATGTGCCAGTTACTATTACAGTTTCTAAATATACACAAGTCAATAACGGTGAAGCACACAGTACAGCAGAAGTAGATAAATGAACAAAAAATTAGCCAAGATAAGTACTGGCTAGCATTTATTAAGTAGCACTTGCAAGCATTTTACATAGACCTTCTCATTATATTCCTCACAACAATCCTGTATCATAGCTTTTTACTATCCCCACTTCACAGATGAGGTAACGGAGGCTTAGAGAGGTTAAGTGAGTCTCCTACCCTTTCTCACCTTAGGTGGTACAGTCAGGCAGTCCCACACAACTGCATTTGCTCTGAATCTTTTTGTCACACTGCTTGGAACTCAGGCAGAAACACAGATGCAGGGTTAGTATTGGAGGGAGACTCCCTTGTGGAGGTGGAAACCGAAGAAGCAAACAAGGACCAGGAAAGGACGCATTGAGGACAGCATTTTGGAAGTAATCTTAGGAACTTATAAGGATGTCAGCAAGACTGAAGCACTAGTGTATAGGGAACAGCAGGAGAGGGGCCTAGAAAGGTGGGTGGCATTATATTTTTATCTTGCAGGTGATATGAAGTTATTATTTAAGGGTTTTAGGTGCAGGAGTGACAGGATCAGATTTGCCTCTTAGGAAGAGTACTCTATCATGAGAGTCATGAGTTAGCACCAAGCAAGTTTGCAGCTGGGAGACAGGAGCCAGTTGTTGCTATTGACCATGAAGAAACCTTGACCTAATGCAATGACAGTGAAGTAGGAGAAGAGGGGACAGGCTCAGAGCTATTTGAAATGTGGAAACAGCAAAACTAGGTGATGGATTGAATTTGAATGAAGCAGGTGGTGGGGGCAGGGGAGTTGGGAAACAGATTTCTGAGGCCGGCTGCAGTGGCTCAAGCCTGTAATCCTGGCACTTTGGGAGGCAGAGGCGAGAGGATTGCCTGAGCCCAGGAGTTCGAGACCAGCCTGGGCAACTTTGTGAAACCGCATCTCTACAATAAATCAAAAAATTAGACAGGTGTGGTAGTGCACGCCTGTAGTTCCAGCTACTTGGAAGGCTGAGGTGGGAGGATCACCTGAGCTCAGCAGGTTGAGGCTGCGGTGGCCGTGAGCGTGCCACTGCACTCCAACCTGGGCGACAGAGTAAGACTCCAACTCAAAAAGAAGAAGAAGAAGAAAAAAAAAGATTTCTGTCTTAGGTAGACTGTATTAGTACAAAGGGATAATGTCTTCCCCTTATATATCAAATGTATAGTTATCATCACAAACATATTCTTTATAGATTTGCTCTGGCTTTAAATTTGGGTTTATGCTATATCATAGCCAAATTCTCTTGCTGGTGAACTCTGTTCTGACCAGACACTGTAGGATTGTTAGAACCAAATAGAAATAGAAGATGTGGAAATTAAATGATTTACCCACAGCTCAGTCACTTGCATCAGAACACCCAAACTTCATGAGCTGTGAATAAGTTTCCAGAACTGTCATGAAGGATCACAATTCCCTTTATGCAGAATAACTTCCAAGCCACGATAATCATCCTCAAAAGTGAATAATAGAGCTAATAACTTTTAGTGGAATTCCTTATTAGTGAAATGGCACATGCATTTATTCAACAATTTTCATAACCTTTCTAATTTGTACCAGTCCTATAGCAGCAAATGGTCTCCTGGGGAAGACTAAGAAGCAAGAGAAATTGCAGACAGATGACAAGAGCCCAACAAGGGAAGCCCGGGGTGGGGAAGGGAGCCTCCGGGGAGGTGGGCCCCTCCTCCTCAAGGACAGGCTGGCTCCTCAGAGGAAGCCTATGATGGTGTTAGGCACAAAAGATGGGGGGGGTCATTTCAGGGGGGCAAAAAGGCACAGGTGAAAGAGAACACTGACTCACCCTACTATTTTGTTCCAGAGGACTTTTGCTGCTGCAGTACCAAGAAGTAAGCAATCACTACATGAGGACAGCTGCAGCCCTTTGGTCACAGGCTGCCTGGGCTTGAATCCTGGATCTGCCTCTTACAAGCTCTGTAATTTGAAACCATTAATTTCCACTCTTTGAGCCTCAGTTTCTTCATCTGAAAATTGAAGTGATACTCGTATCTCTGAAAAGAGTAGGTGTGAAGATTAAATGAATGTAAGCCCGTTTAAGTGTTTAGAACAGGGCTCATAATAAGTGCTCAATAAACATTAGCTATTACCCTTACTGTAAATATAATTTTTATTCTGAATATTTGATTTCCATAGCCGGGCTTGGTGGCTCAGCCTGTAATCCCGTGCCTTGGGAGGCTGAAGTGAGTGGATTGCCTGAGCCCACGGGTTTGAGACCCGCCTGGGCAACTTGGTGAGACCTCATCTCTACAATAAATCAAAAATTAGCCGGGCGTGGTAGCACGCGCCTGTAGTTCCAGCTACTCGGAAGGCTGAGGCGGAAGGATCGCCAGAGCCCAGCAGGTCGAGGCTGCGGTGACCGGGAGCGGCCACTGCACTCCAGTCTGGGCGACAGAGTGAGACTCCAACTCAAAAAAAAAAAATTTTTGATTTCCTCTTGCTATCTTTATCTCTCTGTGTCTAAGTCTTTATCTCTGTGTTACCTAGCTTCTCTGTTGCATAAAGTGCTCTCAGTTTTCTCACTTTCCCCTAGCAAAGAAATAAATATAAACTATTAGTCTACTGTCCAAGTTATAATGGATATTTCTGGCAAAAAAATAACCAACACAAATTACATCTGAAAATGGCTATGATTGCATGCTGCAAAATGTGGCATTGACTGAAGATTAAATCTAAAAATGCAGATCTGCAAAATTCAGCCCAGGGAAGTCAAATCTGGTAGAAATGACAGTCATCTGAAACCTCAAACAAATATTACCTAAAATTGGTCAAATTTGGGGCAATCCCCTCGAGTCCCCTCCCACTGTGGGAGCTTTTCTGTCCTCTTAATAAATCAGGTCCCCTCCCACTGTGGGAGCTTTTCTGTCCTCTTAATAAACCCTGCTTTCTCACTTAAAAAAAAAAATCTGATGCAGGAAAAACTCTAATGATTCAATCTTAACTCTAAAATTTAAATGAAGAACTCAGAAATAACTTTAGTAAACAAAAAAATTAATAGCAAATATTGAAAAAAATTATATAAAAAATTGATCCAGAAATGTATTGGCGTTTGTTGGGGTTTTTTATGTTTTATGGATTCTAACTTGTTTAGTTTATTGTAATTGAGTGGGAGTTATCAATGTTTGTTCCTGAAAATGCTTGCAACAATGTTATCATTGTAATTCAGCGTCAAATGTCATTAGAGTTCAGAGGATCGGGGTCAGGATGTGTGTGTGTACAGGTGTGAATGTGTGTGTGTGGAGAAAACTGTAGGACAAACAAAAGACAGAGTGGGGCCAGGACTGGAGCAGCACGCCGGACATCTCCATGCCATTAGAACCACATTATCCTGGCTGAGGCGCCAGAGCAGAACAGTGCACAGGCTTCAGGATCAGGCCAACAAGAGATGAAAAGGGTCCCACTGCTCACTAGCCATGTCACCTTGCAAAAGCCAACCACTGCCTTGAGCCTCAGCTTCCTCATCTGAACATGGGAGTTGCAATAATACTCATCTCATCAGGTTATCATGAAGCCCACATGGTATAACACCCTTGATAGGTGCCTGGCTCAGCCCTCTATGCAGACATTTGCCGTAGTGATTTGTTACCATCATTTTCAGTGTGTATGTGCTCTCAGGAGCCACACAGCCAGCTGGCCAGCTAGATGGATAACTTCTTCTGAGTAGAGTCTTCATATCATATTTCCTTTCCCCTAGCCCAGTTTCCAGGACCCCAGCACAATGCCATGTTTCTCACAGGATATGTTGAGTGCACATTAGAGAGAGATAAATAGAAGGGAAGAAAGAGAGAGGCTGGGGTCAGGGCCACTAGACATATGGGGTGCATCAAAGGATTGCCAACAGATGGTGAGCAGGGGAGCAGCTCCCAGCAGGGAGGACACCTGGCACGACTCAGCTGGCAGGGGGTGGATTGGAAAAGGTGTGCTGCTTATCCCCAGAACCAGAGGCTGCCTGAGGCCAGGCTGGCTAATGCCCCGCCCCTCCTGGGGAGTTAGGCCAAGACCAGAAAACGCTTCACCTTGACAGAACCCTCCCCACAGGAAGGGACGCTCTGCTGACAGCTTTCATAACTGAGCCTCTCCCAGAGGGCTACGTGCCACTGTGACCTCAGCCAGCACTCCGCTTCCTACAGCACAGCTTCCCAAAGCTGAAACACAGCTTGGGAAGACAGCTGGCTGCCCCCCACTCAAGCCCTGATATGCTCTCTCCTTTATGGGCTTGGGCTGTGATTCTCTTCACCTGACACTTATGGGCAGCTTCATGTTTGCCAGAGGCTTCTCAGCCATGCCTGAGAGGGCTGTCTCCCTGCGCCCTGCCAAGTAGTCATCCATATGGCCCTGCCCGCAGCCTTGGGAGACAGGCATACGGCCCTCGGCCACCGCTCCGCAAACGCACATCCAGCTGCTCTCCATACCCCTGAAGCTTTGGCAGCTCTCTCTAGCACTGTCCTCCACATCCAACCCACCAGTAGGTCCTGAGGGGGAGAGCCCTAAGGCACTTCAGACCCATCGACTCTGTCCACCTCCCAGTCTGACCCCTGCACCCCTGCCTGGTTCTGCCTCCCCTTCTGCCTACACTCAGAGGGAGACAGTGAGCCTCTAGGTGTTCACATGTTTATTTACTGGAGATACTTTTAAACCCTTCTGATATTTCTGGAAAAAAATCTTTATTGATACTCTATAGTGAGCATGTACTACTGAATCATCTTTGAAAAACAAAAATAGCAACCCCTCCATAGCTTCTTCTTCTGAATAAGATTTATCCAAAATAAAATCCAACTTCTTTGCAAACTTTTGGGTCCCTCTGTGATCAAGCCTCTACCCGCCTCTCTGCCTCCCCTCCACACCGCCCTAGGCTCTGCCTTGAGCTCAGGGACCCGTGGAGCTATATTTACTCCTGAATTTATACCCATTTCTCTGTCAGGAAAACTCTTGCCCCTCTCTCGGCACTCTAGCTTTAAAGATCTCACCCTTCCAGTCCCGGGTCATAGGTGGTTCTTAAGTTGCCCCCTCTCCACATTGCTGTTAACTACTTTCAGAGCACTTTGAACCACCTGAAAAGCTTCCTGTTTGTGGACTTTACAGAGTCGCTCTCCTCTGCTAAAGTGTACGTTCGACGAGAACAGAGACATCCTCTGCATCTTTCCCCCACAGTACCCAACACCTGGCCAGCACCGGCAGGAGCACCAGCTCCGTAAACAGGTGTTGAAAAATCAATAAAGAAATGGAGGGGTCTATTGAAAAGCTTCACTCCTTCTCCCAAACCACACGTTAGTCTTCATTTTAATCAGTAGAGGGCAGCAAAGACCCTAGGCTAGCTAACTTTTCTGGTGTTTATGCTAGAAAACTTCGCAAAACATGTTATTCCCCTTCCCCAAATAGTTGTAGACTCGGGATTATCAGAAATTTCAGGAAAATATCCCACCTTGCAAACTCTTTCTTCTCCTTATGCCTAGAGTCTCCTCTACTCTGAATCATGTTCAAACAGATTTCAGGCTGACAATGCTCCTTAAGGCATGAAAGCAGATGTTGTACCGACTCAGCCAAAAAGAAACATGGTGGCCTGGAGCCTGTACCTCCCTGACAAATGGTGGGGAAAGAACTGGTGCTGTAGTCTGCAGCTGCGTAGGGCTTCAGGACTCCAGCTCTGCCTTTTGGCAGCCGTGCGGCTACTGTTGGGCTGTGGGGCAAGTTGTGGGTGTTCTGCTTCTGTCTTCTGTTTGCATGTTTCCACTGATTGTATCTTCTCTTTTGTTTAACACCCGCAGCCCCCACTCCCCAGGGCAAGAGCCTCAACATCTGCCTTTGCAGGTTCCCATGGTGCCTTCACCAAGAGTGCACCCTGAACTCAGGAATCAGCTGTAGAGGCCGTGTCTCACCATCTTAGAACGGTGCGTTCATTCCCTGTCTGATAAAGATTTGGGTCCCATGGCACACCAGGCATGGGTTGTGCTCTGAGAGGACTGATGCTCTGTTTGGTGGAAAGGACAGACACAAGAATCAAAAGAGGGCGGGGCTTCTCAATCTCAGCACTGTTGACACCTGGACTGGATAATAATTTGCTGTGGGCTCATTTCGGGATGCTTAGCAACATGCCTGGCCTCTACCCACCAGATGCTAGTGGCGTCCACTGCCAAGTTGTAATAACCAAAAATGCCTCCTGACACCGCCAAGTCTGCTGGGAGGTGGGGGGTGGAGGGGGCAATTCCTAACCCCAGCCTTGAAAACCACTACATTAAGGAGATCATGGTCAATATCTTGGGTGTATCTTTCCAGCCTCGAGTCAGTGACCTTTTCTCTAACACTACTCCTTCCCTGCCCCCATGCTTATCTGTCACAACCTGAAGCCTATGGACCTGGTAGATTGGACATCTGACCTCACTCGGGCCTCTCAGCTTCTCTCCTCTGGGAATCTGTTTGAAAGTAGGACTGAGGGGCTGACTACCACATGGGCTCATAGTGGGGTCGAAACTTGAATACAAATTCAGGAGACCTAGGTAGACGTATGATGAAATGGGGACCAAAGCTGACATATCTGCTTATCACTGCAGAGATAAGAATAAAACACACTTATAAAGAAACAGAGACAAGGAGCAGAGAAACCACCTGGTGCTAGCCCCATCTGGTTCTAGCATTTCTGAGGTCTGGCTGCGCGTCCAGCCTTGGGTAGTTTAAGATGTTCCTGTACTTTTATAACAATTCATTTTGTGCCAGGGCAACATTTTTTTTTTCGTTACTGGCAAATAAGGAGTTCTAACAGGTTCATTCTATGCAATCTGGCATTGAAGTCATGACCAGGAAACATCGGGGTCCAGGCCACTGAGAGAGCCGCTTCTAACCCTCCAGGTGGCGGCCCAAGTGCCCATTCTCTTTCTCTGCCAAGTGGCTTCCTCATCCTCTCTGTGGTATTTTTTCTTGTCTCCACCTTGGGTCGCTCAGGGCTCCTGTACTCAACTTTTTCCTGTCCATTCACCACCAGTCTTGACTCTGCATGGCACACTCAGGTTGGGTTCCAGGCTCTGCGTCCTGCGAGGCAGTCAGCTGGCAAACACCGGGGCTACATTTTACAGCCATCTCTCTCCCTGTGGGTTTTGTTCAGGCAAACAATCCAGGGGGAATCACATTGGCTTGTAAGAGCACCGAGGTATAAGGGAAGGCTTTAGGGGACAGGGAAGAGGGCCAAGGCTGAGGGGGAGCTAGCCCACACCCACCCATCCCTAACCCTACCACCCTTGTCTGCCTGCTCTGGATGTGTCCTATCAGAATAGGATACATGAAGCCATTGTAACCATTTTTCAGCCATGGAGTAAAGCCAAGAAAACTGCAGAGAAACTGACAGAAGAGGGCAATTAACATCCTTGAGCTGACAGTGAACCTACCCTAGAGCCATTTTACCTTTAGACTTCTTGTTACATGAGGTGTCCTTGTGGTTTCAGCTACTTGGACTCTGGTGTCCCGTTACTTGAAGCCAGAAGGATCCACCAATATAGAATAGCTTGTCTTTCCAGGCTGTGTTGCAGGCCCTAGGTCACCAGGTGAGTCCTTGGGTGGCTTGCCTTGGAGTCAGGTGTTTGTCCCTCCCCCGCCACCAGCTTTTATTTTGAAACTTTTTAAACCCACAGAAAAGTTAAAAAAAAAACAACAAACAAACTTCCAAATAGCCTTCACCTAGAATCACCTATTGTTAGCATTTTGCTACATTGGTTCATTGTAAATATTTCCATATATAAGGGGTTTGGTTTTTTCCTTTTTCTTTCTTGGGTTTTTTTTTTTTTTTTCCTGAATCACTGGGAAGTAAGTTAAACACTTTACAATGCTTTGCCCTAAAGTACTTCGGCAATTGTCTCCTAGAAATAAGGACATTTTCCTATATAGCCAAGTTGTCATGATAATAAATTTAACATTTATTGTATTATTGTCTAATATTTTTAAAATCTTATCAAGTTTACACTGTTTTCCCAGTAATGCCCTTTGGAGCTTTTTTTTTTATTATTATTTTGCTTTGTCTTGGTTTTTGTCTTCATTTTTGTTTCTATCCAGAATTTATCAGGAATCACATGCTGTTTCAATGACACCTCTATAGTCTGTCTCTCTTGTTTGAAAACATTTTTCCTTCTCCTGCCTCTTTTTAGGGGATGAGAGGAGGTTTTCAGACCAGTTCTTTTTGTCCCACAGTTTGGATTATCTTGCCATTTCCTCAGAATTAGATTTAGTTAAAGGTTTTTAGCAAAAACTCTACAGCGGTAATGTTGGGTTCTTCTCAATGCTCACAAAAGGCACATGATACTATTGTACCCTATTATAGGTGATGCTAAGTTTCATCAGCTGACTAAGGTACTGTCTGCTAGAATTCTCCTTTGTAGAGGTATCGCTCCCCTCCCCATAATTAATAAGTAATCTGTGGGATGATACATGAAGATATGAAAATATCTTGTTTCCCAACTTTTACCCAATGTTTTAGCATCCATTAATAAACCTTGCCTGAATCAACTCTTTTATTAGGATGTCTGCAAAAATCACAATTTTTCTAATGCTATCATTTCTTCCACATTTACTAAGCAGGCATTCTACTGATTAAGAAAAGGTGCTTTCGCTTCTCTCACACTCACTTCTTAATTTTCTTGAGTTTCATTGTGAACTTAGACCATTCACTACCAACAGTTTTCTTTTTGATTCTTAATTTGTCCCAGATTTGGCCAATGGGAGCCCCTCAAGCTGGTCTGTGTCCTTCTGATATAGTTCCATCATTCTGAGCACTTCTTTGCTTTCTGGCAGGAAAGGAAGCCCAGGCTCATCTTGCACTTTCTTGGATCCAGACCTGGAATCGACCACTTCTCCAAGAAGACTTGGTTCCTTTTAAGTTCAAGATTGTTTGCAACTTAATTTTAATCCTTGGACTATAGCCCACTTAAAGGTAAAGCTCTGTTTAAAAGCCTTTAAGCTTTGAAATAGGTGTGTTTGTTTCTCTTTAAATTCAACTTTAGGGTTTTCTCATTCTGGATGATTTAATTTAATTTTTGGAATATGTAAAATAATAGCACAGTTCAGAAGTCAAAACTGTAAAAAAGTCACTCAGAGATTTTTTTTTTCCAACCCCTGTATACAACCAATGTTATTAGTTTCTGGCTTATTCTTTCTTATTTGCAAAAATAAGCAAATATATACATATATACTGTATTAGTCAGGGTTCTCCAGGGAAAGAGAACGTGTGTGTGTGTGTGTGTGTGTGTGTGTGTGAACAGATTTATTATGAACAATTGGCTCACATGGTTATGGGAGCTGAGAAGTCCCACAAGCTATAGTTAGCAAGCAGAAGACCCAGAAAAGCCAGTGGTGTGATTCCAGTCCCAGTCTGAAGACCTCAGAACTAGGGAAGCCAATGTGCAAAACCCAGTCTGAGAGCAAAAGACTGATGTTAAAGCTCAAGCAGGCAGGCAAAAAGTGGCAAAGTCCTTCTTCCCTGCCTTTTTGTTCTAGTTGGGCCCTCAGAGGTTGGATAATGCCCACCCATCCACATGGCGAGGGGCATCTGCTTAACTGAGTCAGTTGATTCAAATGCTAATCTCAACCAGAGACACCCTCACAGACACACCCAGAAACAATGTTTAGTCTGGGTACCCTGTGGCACAGTCAAACCGACATAAAGTTAACTACCATATACACATGCACATTCTTATTTTGCCTTCTTTTTAATCAAATGGTAGTATTCTATGTATACTCCTTTGCATATTACTTGTGTTTATTTCACATTGTTTCGTATTATAAATATACAAGTCTTTTATAGTACTAGTTTTTCACGATGTGATCTATTTTATTTGTTTTCTCAATATGTTTGGTATTTAGGTTTTTACTTTAATGGTTACTTTTATACTAATGCTAAAACAACCTTAGGTCCCCCCAAAGTTATTTTTTAAAAATTCTCTGTTGGTTTCTCAGCAACACTGAAATTAGCAAATTTTCCTTTTTACTCTCATTCCTATCCACCGGCATCACATTTGAATAAATATCCTCTTGCCACATCAGTAACTATAAAAAAACCAACAAGAATGTTCTATTTCTCATCTCTCTCATCGATCCCCCCTTTTAATTATTGTATAGTATCTACTTTACCTGGGTATGTCTTCTTCTTATACCCATTGTAATTTCATGGGTAACAAATATATTTAATGCTCGCCATCAGTTCTTATGCCAGTATCTTTCCATTTTGGTTGTCTAAAAAATCTTTCTTTGGTACAGGAAGGATGTGTGGGAGAAATATTTTTGGGTTCTTTCATGTTGGTACCAATTTGTGACATTTGGCTACATATAAAATCTTTGGCACATGTTTTCTTTCCTTGAGTATCTTCAAATAAATATTACTCCACTTCTTCTGGAATAAAGTCTCATGACAATCTTATTTCCTTTCCCATTTAAGTGACTTGATATTTTAACTAGACACCCAAATAATTTTTTTTTCTGTACAGTTCAGAAGTTACTTTGGAATGTATCTTGACATTGATCATTCTGGGTTGATATACCTAGGTACTAGTGTCAAGTCTCTTTTTTGTTTCAGGAAAATTTCTTGAATATTAGCTTTTTAAATTTTAAATTACTTTCTAATTTCCATTGCTTTTTCTTTTCTTCTTTGAGGCTCTTCTATTATGCATGTGCTGGATAGTCTTTGCTTACCTTTTATATTACCACTTCTTTTTGAATCTTTTTTCGCTCTTCATTTCTCTGTGATTTGTTGAAATTCTCTCCTTTTTACCTTCTATTTAATGCATCATATGTTAAATTTTTTCACTCATCTTTCCCTTCTATTTTATTCTCCATTTCTGAAATAATTAATATTAATTCTAATTATGAGTTCTATTACATTATTTCTAAGATTTTCTAGTGCTGACATATAATCCTTTCCACTTAGCATTATTTTGTTAATCTTTTAGCTCATTTTGAAAAAGTGAGTTATACTTTTTATCAGTTTTGTAAGCATGTCTTTCAGATATGCTTTTGTTTTTTTCTGCTTATTGTCTTGTTTTCTTATAACTTAGTGTTGTGTTTGAATACAGTCTTGCTCCATTGTTCATGTTTATATGAATTTAGTTCCTCTTTTATGAAAGAAGGATAGGTCAATAACTTTTCTAGCTTCATTGCTCTACAACTCCCTCTTCTGAGGTCCTTACAAAGAATTTTTTTGAATGACTCTGTGCTTTCTGACATGTGGTTCCTCTGTTCTTTTATCTAGATCTCCTTTTTCTTTGCTTCTATCATCTCACCCTTCCCCATTTGGTTTCTACTCTCAGAAGTCTACTCTTGGTGTGAGATTTTTGCTTCTCCTGCGGATTTTTAAAATTTTGAAAGTTCACAGAGCCAAGGCTGCTGTAGCTCCTTGAGACCTTACCTTGGGCCCCACATAGCCACTTCATTAGAGTGTGCCAAAACCTCTCCCAGTTTCAGCTGCTGTTCTCAAATTGGTCTACACTACTTTTCAGGGGTACCTGTTGCCAGTTTTAGAGTCCTGTTCTCAGCTCTGTCAGATACCTTATTGTTCCCTTCTGCACACACAGGGCAGAGTGTGAGCTTTAGTTATTATTCGTGATTTTTCTCCACCTGCTCATGTTGTGGAGTTCATGGGGATGTCTTATCCATCTAGATTGTATTAAGATGTTGACATTGGGTCTCAGATTTTGCTATTAATCTGTCCTCTTTTATGGGGACGGGGGACTTGGAAAGATTTAAAGATGTCACTGCTACTACTACCATCTTTCCATACTTTTCCCCATTCATTTATTTGCTCATTCATCTATTTAACAAATAATTTTGGGTCCTGAATTGGAACATCTTACGCCTCTTCATACTCTCTTGTTGCTTTAACTTTCAGATCCCGGTCAATTGTTCTGCCCCAACTGCCACTGTAATTAACTGATTCCACTTAGGCCCACGTGATAATACCATCTAGGGCTGATCAGTCATTACTGGGGGAGGTCAGGAAGCCTCCTCTCAGCTGCCTCCGTGCAGCCATACTGAATAGCTCAATGGCCCATGTTTACTCAAAATGTGCCATTTTATAGTCAATGCCTTCCCCATCCCCAGCAACCACTGATCTGAATTCTATCCCTATAGTTTTCCCTTTTTTCTTTTCATTAGGCGCACGTGTGTTGTCCCACCCCTAGTGAGTGACAGCTGGGATTTGAGGGGCCACCTAAAAGCCCTCCACCTCCGCGTTAGACTGAGCCCTCGAGTGAGTGAAGGATGTTGGTGTCTCTGAGGAAACTCCCCTCCTGTTCTGAACGGACTGAGCCCCTAAACAAGGAGAAGGCTGCTGGACACCAAGTGGTCGAGTTTATGGCTGATAAAAGCAGGGGAGGGGGGGTGTGATGGCTTCAGACTGCAGGTGAGGTGCTTTCTGGCACCAAGCCCAGAAGGACACGGGACACTGCTCAGTCCCAGGCAGCCCTGCTCAGTCCCAGGCTTCCCCGTGTGGGCTGATTGTGGGTAGAAAGAGGGGAGCAACCAGCTCCTGGTACGGAGAGGCTTGGTGCCCTGCGCATGCCAGCCTCCAGCCTCCAGTGGGAGTCCCGGCATCTCCCCGAGGGCAGAGCAAGCAATGGGACCATCCGGCAGGGGGTGTCATGCCAGAGGCTCCGTCCCAAGCCGAGACAGGACACCTGTCCACCAAGGAGGGTGACCACGTGAGCGTGCGAATCAGCGAGGGACTGCCTGACGGCGGGTGACCGGGATGTCCCTTCGTGCTCCACTACCCCGGGCCACCTCTTTCTTTCCACAGTTGCAGGGTCTCTTGCTGCCGATTTCCTGTCCGGCCAGGTGCACCGGGGTGCCGACACGTGGGGCTCCGCGGAGCTGCCCATCATGGGGAAGGTGCTTTTTGTCGACCTGGCCAGTCTCCCCCAGAAGGAGGCTGGGCTGTGTGAGCGGGGTGAGCCCCTTTCTGCTCTAAGCCTCGGTTTCTCTGTCTGAAAGATTATTTATTTATTTCAGCCTGTCGCTCACACCTGTCCTCCAAGACTAGAGCAGAAATACCTTGAAAGCAAAAGCATCCGGCTTGGGGTGGTCAGAAAGCCACATGCCTCAGTTTCCCCCTGTGCACAATGGTGGTACATCCTGCTGTCTTCAAGTTGGACTTCCAGGCAAGTGAAGAGCCCAGCTGTGCCCCTGCACGGGGGTGATCTCAGCCCAGTCATTTCTCTGCAGACCCCTTGAACTTGGGCGCCACACCATACCTTGTTTCTCCTTTGCTTCCCCTGCTGTGCCTCAGTTTTTTGTTTTTTGGTTTTTGAGTTGGAGTCTCACTCTGTCTTCCAGGCTGGAGTGCAGTGGCTGGATCACAGCTTCTGCAGCCTCAACCTGCTGGGCTCAGGAAATTCTTCCACCTCAGCTTTCCAAGTAGCTGGAACCACAGGCATGCACCACCATGCCCAGCTAATTTTTTGGTTTATTGTAGAGAAGAGGGCTCCCCATGTTGCTCAGGCTGGTCTTGAACCCCTGAACTCAGGCAATCCTCTCACCTCCACCTCCCACATTGCTGGGATTACAGGCATGACCCACTGTGCCTTTAGTTTTCCCTTTTAGTGAATGTCACATAAAGGAAATCATACATGTACCCTTTTGTTTGGGACATCTTTCGCTTAACATAATGCTCTTGTGATTCAGCCATGTTACACATACCAGCAGTTTATTACTTTTTATTCCTGAGCCGTAGTCCATTGTAAGGATGTTCCACGACTTGTTTACCCAATTATCTATTGATGGACATATGGATAGTTTCCAATTTTTTGTGATATTAGTAAAGCTGGTGTAAACATTTGTGTGCAGACCTCTCTGCAAGTGTATACTTTCATTTTTCTTGGGTAAATATCTAAGAATTCAATTGCTGGGTTATATGGTAATTTTATGCTTAACTTGATAAAGAGCTTCCAAACTGTTTTCAAAAGTGGCTGTCTCATTTAGCATTTCCACCAACTATGTACAATATTATTTTTCATTAATTTTTAAAATTTGACAAATACAGCATGAACTCATTATTGAAAAATTAAGCAACGCAGAAATGCAAACTTCCCTTTTTCTTCTCCTCTATCCCTCTCCACCTTAAATGTGACCACTGTGATTGGTTTGGTGTATATAAAAAAATTCTTTCTTATATTGAAAATAACTAGATACTCTTTGAAGTCCCCATCCCCCACTACCAAGTTCTAACACCAACTAGAATGTGTAATATGGTGGCAAGTCTACAAGCATGGCATGGTGGGAAGACTACCACCAAACCTGTATTTGAATCCTGGATCTACACTTCCTAGTTCCAAACAAAGCCTGGACTAGCAACAAACATAGCCTGCTTATAATTAAGATGGTGATTTTTTTTTTAAAAGATGAAGATATGTATACATATGTCTTTATATATATATGTGGATATAAAGGCATATATCCATCTTAACTGTATGTATGGTTATGTACATCATCATAAAATGATAAAATGCATATATATCTCATAATATATAACATATAAACATTTAAGTATATAAATATATATACTTGAGTTTCCATTTGCTATTCTTAATTAATATAGAGTTGTAGTGTTTCTGCCCTTTCTGGGCAGTAAAGCTTAAAGCATTAATATATCAGACTACCTTGGATTATCAACAAAGCACATTAGTGTAAAATTTTCACCTGGAACTTTTCCCCCCCCCAGGCAGGCATCACTCTGTTGCCCAGGCTGTAGTGCAGTGGCATGATCACAGCTCACTGCAGTCTCAAACTTTTGGGCTCAGGCGATCCTTCTGCCTCAGCCTCTCAAGTTGCTGCAACTATAGGCATATGCCACCATGCTTGGCTAATTTTTTTACTTTTTTGTAGAAATGTGATCTTGCTATGTTGCCTTGGCTGGTCTCAAACTCCTCAGCAATCTTCCCACCTCAGCCACCCAAAGTGCTGGGATTACAGGTATGAACCACTATATCCAGCCCACCTGGAACTTAATTGTCCAGAAAAATCTTCAGGAAAGCCTTTAGAAGATGAAAAAATAGGAGTTGGGACTAAGTGATCCCATGGAAAATATATGTAGTTATTTCTAACATTTATAAATTAGGAATATTGACCAAATGTTGTGAATTTAAACATTGTGAAAATCAAGTGCCTATCCAAGGGTATTTGCTGTAGGACTTTTACAATGACAAAAATTTGAAAAAAGCAAACAAACAAATTTCAATCAAAAAGGAATTGGCTAAAAAAGTATAATATATAGTTATTAATAAGATAAAATTAATAAATTTTATGTAATGACAGAAAATAGTGCATAATATATTGTTAAATGGAAAAAGCTTACCAAAGTTTTTATATTATGATCTCATGTATACATTTTTTAAATTACATATAAAAATACATGTATGTGTATTCGTATTTTTTAAAAAGTCTAGAAAAATAAACAGCAAACCGTTTACATGGTAATTTAGTCAAGTACTTGTAGAGGAAAACTATTTCTATTTCATATATGTGGGTGGTACATATAAATGGTGGATTTTTTTTTTTTTTACTGAGCTCCGGATAGCCCTTAGACCTGGCCCAGAGGTACCTATCTTGAAACTCATGTTCGGAGGGTCTGGAAATCACAGACCCACAGAAAAGGCAAATTTATTAAAGAACTTATGAGACCAGGTGACCACTGCAGACACAGAGCAGCCACAGCCCTAAACAACTACTCAGGTGATTGACACCACTCAGGCCACAGTGGTCTCCTGCCCTTTGTCCTAGAAACAAAAGGTGTCCATCCAAATGTCGTGAAGAAACACGGATTGTGCTGCTGCCAACATCACAGAAGGACACCACTTAGGAATGTGAGTGTGAGAAGCTAAGTGTGGAAGCACTTAGGCAAGAGAAAAGACAAATTAATTAACTTGTCAAACCTTTCCTCTCAGATGTCATGAAGGCTATAGATTCTTGCATAATAAAGTATCACTTCCCAGGAGCGGTGAGCATCCACTTTCTCGCTGTCTTCGAGTTCCAGTCTGTGGGTCTAGAAGTACTCACCACTGACTGCAGGATTCGCAACGGTTGTGCATGGCAGCTAAAGAACATCTTGCAATATTAAAAAAGGCTATTCTTAATTTTTTATACATAGTCTAGACACAGCATGCTTGAAGCATGAAGCATAATGCCAATTCTTTGCATTATTAGCAACCGATGGACATTGAAAAAATTGCAGATAATTTAATATTTGTAAAAATATCTGAGTTAATTAAATGTAACACTAAATAAATACCAAGCTTCATTTGAATGTTAATTTAAATGTTAATATTAGTTAATTACTATTTATATTTTGCCCTTGAATTTTGATAAACAACTTTAGATGTTTTAGAAGAAATATAACTTTTTGATACCTATAGGAATGCTTTTTAATTTTTCAATATTTTAACATTAGCTTCAATTACATTTTGATGAAGTATATTTAAATTTGAAATCCTTTGAATATGATTACAGTTTATCTTTTAATTCTTTAGATCATTGAGAATGAGGACAAGTTGAGACTGGGATAGAACTACAAAATATGAAAGTGAAGCTCAGAAAGATAAGTGTAGCAAAGAAAAAAGAACATATTTCCAAAAGGTAGTTTGCTTCAGTTTTTAGAATTGCACACAATGAAAGTAAGCAGACTTCTGCTCTGCATAACTTGCATACAATTTACACACTGGTATTATAAATCCCCCATTTAATGAAGATCTAGCTACTGAGCAAAACAATGAAAATAAGCAAGAAAAAGTATTCTTAGCAAACCCACAGCTTGAACAGATAGATGAAACACCTGTAACTTCATGTTTTTTCCATGAAGATGCTTTCGTGATATAAACAAGACAAAGAAAAAGATAATTTTTCACAGCAAGTTCACAACTCAGAAGAAACAAATGCAAGCCTAGCCCACACTAGAAGATAAAGAAATTGCAGGGAAATTGGCAAATTTAACAAGAAGGATAAAAGCTTTGCCTCTTGATGGTTGATATTGGAAGGTGATCCTCGAAAGTCTGTCATATCCTCCTGAAATCATGAGAACATTTCCAGAAAACACAAGTTGATTCAAATTCATGGTTATTCATTCTTTATTGGATAAACATGGCAGAAATTTTAATATTTCATATTACTGCAAAAATCTTTCCAATGGAGAAAGAAACTGTAGAAACTTGAAATATATTCTGAGTCGAAAGACAAACTATTTTGTTGCCATTATCATGTTTCACAGTCTGTCTTCACAGTCAGCTTTGTGTAGTGAGAATTTGTGACTGGAAATACTTAAGTTCTCAATTAAAAGAACACAAAATGTTATTTGCACTAAAAAAAAAAAAAGCATATGCTGAAAAAAGTCTGAAACAACAGCAAATGATCAATAGTATTCAACAAAGAAACAAGTAAGCCGGGTTCGGTGGCTCAGCCTGTAATTCCAGCGCTTTGGGGGGCTGAGGTGAGTGGATTGCCTGAGCCCGCGGGTTCGAGACCCGCCTGGGCAACTTGGCAAGACCGCATCTTTACAATAAATGAAAAATTAGCCGGGTGTGGTAGCGCACGCCTGTGGTTCCAGCTACTTGGAAGGATGAGGCAGACGGATTGCCGGAGCCCAGCAGATTAAGGCTACAGTGGCCGAGAGGGGCCACTGCACTCCAGTCTGGGTGACAGAGTAAGACTCCAACTCAAAAAAACAAAAAAAAAGAAACAAGTAAACAAGCAATTACTGACATGTACTATTGCTGTGATGTTCTTAAGAGAATGGTATTGGATGTTCTGTTGTAGCTAGCTTTGTGTGACAGCAACAATAGAAATTTTCTAGTTTTGTAGAAAAAATAACTTTCAAATTTTATATCAGAGTGGCCAATTATACAAGAGAAAAACTAATTTTTTAAAAATCATATTTTTAAAATGGAGAATTCAAAATACTATTAAAGTGGCAAAGGAAATTATAAATACAATTTTTAAAATTAATAATGGTAAATTTAAGTAAATTGTTATGAAAAAATCATATTGAACAACTAATATTTGTCATATGATTAACCCCAGAAGTTAAAAATTGGAGAAGTCAAAATTGAGTGTTTTACTGGTTTTATACCCATTGTGAAAAGCAGAATTGAAAAAATAACTTTGAATTTTGGGCATTGATTTACAAGAATAATGAGGGCAAGTTAACGATAATGGCAGTTGGTAAGGAATAAGCATTTTTTTGTGAGCATCGTTTGAATTTCTTACTAAGATACATGTTCTTAACTGTACCAATAGGTGATGGCATCTTTGGAACAATTCAGTAATCACACAAAATATTTCCTGTATCTGCTCAAAGATGAAACATCTTGAAAAATATGTTATATCTGTTCCTATAGCCACTTCCAGACACACAAAGGGAATGCTGCTAAATGCTATTAAAACAATACAATTCAATTTACACAGAGTAACAAGATGTACTAGAAGAATATTAGAAAAAAGATAATTATTAAATTTTTAGAAATCATAATCTTTGGCAGAAAATTATTTTTAAATTTGCAGTGTCTACAGTTTTTTGATGTAAAAATATTTGTTAGCAGAAGCTGGCAGAAACTCCAAAAAATCAAATCAATGATGAGTTAGACTCTTTTGCCTTTTTAAGATTGTTTCTTCATTTAGGAAAAATAGTATTTCTAAATTGATATAAACTGAATGTAAAGTATGTAACAAATGTGGCATTCCTATAAAATATAAGAAAATCAGAGCAAGTAAACAAAAATGCTTGCATCATTATAAAAGACAATACTCACATACAAATAATCCCCAAACTGATTTCCATTGAGATCATTTTGGGGTTATTAAAAATCAAGGTATGGTCTCAAAGAGAGATTTGAATAAATTGTAAATAAAACACATTTCTGTTTCAGGTTTTTTTTTAAGGAAATTCCAACCTTGAAGATTTTGATTTAAAAAACTTATAAAATGTTTTATGGGTCAGATATTGCTTTTAGAGAAGGTGAGCATTACAATAGAAGTAATATATTTATTTTCTGAAATTAAGATTTTTTAAAAAATTTTATTTTCATTTATTTATCTTTTTAAAGCAGGATATATTGAGAGGACAGAAAAGCTCCCACAGTGGGAGGGGACCTGAAGGGGTTGCCCTTAAATTTTTATTATAACAATGATTTATTCTAAGACCTCATCATAGGATTTGAACTTTATAGGTGAAATCCATTGTTAATTCCTGAATGCAAATGTTACAATAACTTTATTGACAATTTCAGTTATTGACTTAACAGCAAGTTTTCTTCATATTGAAATTAATTAAAAAATAAGAATACAGTGACTGAAGAAATGGTATATAATTCAGCATTACTGTCATTAGAAAATAAATTATGTAAAAATACTGATTATAACACTATAACTAGTAATTTTGCTAAAATGAAAGCAAGAAAAAGTAATTTTATGCAATAAATATATAGTAATATGAATATGAATATATGAATTATTTATGCCTTTGTTATTATTCATTGAAACATCAACCAAACAACAGGACTCTCAGCTATGTGCAAAAAAATTAAAGAGCAGTCAACTTCAAAATTTGCTGATATGCATTCATATAAAAAACAGTTTTCAACTTTGTTTCAGAAGTAGAAGGATAGAACAAATTTTATCATATTTAACAGTTTGTTAGCTTGTTTGTTAACAAAACGGTTACCAATTTGCTAACTTATGGTTCTCCATGTATATTTTTACGCCAGGCCCACAAATTTAGGGGTATGTCTGATTAAACATATTTCAAATTTATAATTAATGCTAATGCAACTACTTTTTATTAAGTGATTATTTATTTTATTAAGGGATTATTATATGGTATCCACTAAATGAGGTATTTTTTTTTAAGAGACAGGTTTCTGTCTGTCACTCAGGTTAGAGTGCAATAAACACGATCATAGCCCACTGCAGCATCAAACTCCTTGACTTAAGCAATCCTCCCACCTCAGCCTCACAAGTACCTAGAACTATAGGGACCCACCAATAAGCCTGGATAATTCTTTAAGTGTTTTCTAGAAATGGGGCCTCTCAATGTTGCCCAGGCTGGTCCCAAACCGCTGGCCTCAAGAAATCCTGCCTCAGCCTCCCAAAACTCTTGAATTACAAGCATGAGGCACCAGCCTAACCTGAACCCAGAGGGGGGTGCGCTTCAAGCAATGAATGGAAGAAATTTTCAAATTTCAAATTCGCGATTTTTTAAGTCTTCTGCAGTGACGATTTTAAGAAAAATGCACTCAACTCAGTAAATATTTATTTAGCACTTTTCTAAGTGCCAGATACTGTGCTAGGTAGTGGTAGACAACACAGTCCTTCCTGAAACTCAGTGTGCTGGGAAGAGATAAAAACAAACAGGTCGTTCTAATACAGCCTCTCACAGACTTTCTTACAGGGCTCTCACAGGAGAAGGACTGAAGTTATGGAAGCTCAGTGGAGGGGCACCAAACCTGAAACAGTGGAGATGGATCCTGGTAGGCTCCCAGGAAGACGTGACATTTAAATTGAGGTTTGAAACACGAACAGGAGTTTGCTCAAGCCCTTCTGAAAACCCCTGTAGTCAGGATTAATTCCAGCTAGTTTCAGATTCCTTCTCTGCCCTGCTATATTTTGCTCATCCATTCTACTTAATTCAGGTAATTTAAAGCCCAAAGTGCTGACGTTTTGATTATCAATTATAACCATGGAGCTGTAGAGAGAACAAGTGGTTCATCCCATGAACAAAACTGTGTCAGCTATGGGGATCAGACTCCAGGTTTTTGTCATCAGAGTTACCAGGCAGATCCCAAACTCACTTTAGATATTCACAGCTGTTTAACCAAGGGGAGGAGAGGGGTTGCTTCACGACGTGTTTGCCTCCTGGGCTGCGAACACAAAGGAAAGAAAACGTTGTTAAGGAAAGAAGGGGGCCCCTCCTTGCGATAGTGTGTTTTTGGTCCTCAGTCAGTAGACAGCAGGGCCAATAATCCAGTCTGCAAAATTGCCAGCTTAAAAAACCAAACCCTTTGAAGTGGCTAATGAATACACTCTTTTTAACTGACTCCGATCTCATCACTGAGAACTGTGCAGTTGCTCCTGGGCAGAAGTTCCACTAATGCAGGGATGTTGGCTGGCCACTGCATCAAATATTTATCAAGTCACAGATGGGAATCTACAAAGAGTTTGCGGGGAGGTTTCGTGTCTCCCTTCAGTTCTAGGGGAGCGCGTCAGCACTGCAAAATGCAAGTCCACAAACACACGCTTCTCGGCTTATGCATAGGGTTGCTGACCCATTTTAAACAGGTTAAATGGGGCCAGATTAAATAAACCACTTTTTTTCTTAAAGTAAAAGTAGCATGCTTTCATTGTAGACATTTTGGAAAATACTCTTGCACTAGAAAAAGAAAATAGAACTCATTATTTTAACAGCCAGACAGATTGTATATTATGCACCTCTTCAATAAAACTTAAATCATATTGTATCCAATATTCTATTTCAGTTTTTTGCTTTTTAATGTTTTTCCCATTTAACAATATATTCTTAACATTTTTGCAAAATATCGAGTATTTTTCTACAACATATTTTTATATATTTACACAGTATTCTAGTGTCTGAATGTGTCATGATTTTCCCCAATCATTTGGTCTTGGATATTTAAGTTGTATCTTGCTTTTCTATGTAATAAGTGATAATTTTGATGGGATTATCATCACTACTAATTTGTAGGCATGATATTTTATCAGACAGATTAGCAAAAAGGGAATTGCTAGGTCAAAGAGTTAGTTTGATATACTAGTTTACATCACCAAGCATGAGAGGGGTGGGCTGTCATTTTTAATGGGCCATTAGCCTGTCCATCTCAAGGCAGGGGGGTCTGCAAGGTCACTGAGAACTACACACTGGACTAGGAGTTTGAAGGTTGGTTGGCCAGCGTATCTGTTTTTGTAACAGCCTCCTTGAAACTTGAACTTTTTTCCTCTTTAATTTAACAGCTATCTTATTTCTCTAATCTGCCGTCTTTATTTAGTTACCCTGGAGAGAAAGAAGGATCTCTTCAATGGTAAACAGCAGTGCCTGAGTTCAATAAGGATTTATGGCTTGCTGTTTTGCATTGCTAGTAACCACAATTATAATGCTGGACCTATCAATATCTTTTTCCTCTAGCAATAGAAGATGAGATATTTCCTGCAATTCAAGTCTCTTAGAACAGAGGTTCACTGATAGGAAAAAATGGGGGGAGAAGGCATTAGGATAGGGTCACTGGCTTTTTGTTTTGCCAGGTAACGATATTGGGTCAGTCACAATACATGATGGCCATCTATTATCATAAACCAGTCACTAAAACCACACATGCACTAGTACAAAAAAAAGATAAATAATAACAAAATTCCAGGATAAAGTCCACTCTTACCTAAGAAAGAACAATTGGCATCCTGGCATTCACATATATGCTGTCCTCATTTTTCTTCTCACGAAGGATTTGGAAACATCATTTTGGATTGGCATCAGTTTCTGGACCTTGGCTTGAAAACTGCTGCCTTGAGGGTCATGACCATGACTTTTACTTGAAGCAGGATCTGAATCAGTCCTTTTCCTCCCTGGACAAGAAAGAAGTGAGAGAAACCTTGCTCTTTCCGATCCAGGAGTCTCTTCCTACAAGCTTGGTCTATGAGCTGGTCTTAGATTGCAGTAATCTGAGTGCCGTTTTCATATAAACCACGTATATTATAATTTATTTAGTATTTGTTTTAAATCAACACTTTTTAAAATTTCAAAATGCATTTATTTAAAAGAAATTTAATGTCTCAGCCATAAATGGGAAACCAATATTGTTTGTCGTAAATAAAGCAAAACAATGATATTAGATTCTAATCAGTTGTGCCTGCCAAGAGTTCTGAGCCTGAGTCTCGTACTACTTGGTTGAGAGAAAGGGAAAAAGAGAGAGAGAGAGAGGAGAGTGGCAGCAAGTGAAACATGTTAAAGATATATTAGGGCCGGGCTCGGTGGCTCAGTCTGTAATCCCGCGCTTTGGGAGGCCGAGGTGAGTGAATTGCCTGAGCCTGCGGGTTCGAGACCCGCCTGGGCAACTTGGTGAAACCTCATCTCTACAATAAATCAAAAAATCAGCCGGGC
>CAUYQG010117715.1:0-13792 GCA_963574415.1 Tarsius wallacei
CCAACTTTAAAATGAGCACATTAAGGTATGGAGGCACTGAGAAAACGTCCTAGGGCCATCCCTAGGGGTTGAACCAGGGTAGGAGCAGGTTTGTTTGGGGGGGGGGGGGGCGGGAGAAGGCGGGAAGCAACTGGAGATGACAGAAAAGAGATGTAGGGATGTAGAGGGTGGGATGGTGAAGATCGCTTGGACCCTTGTTGGTCACCACAAGAGTTTGTCTTTTACTCTGAGGGAGACAGGAAGCTTTTTTGGATGGTCCTATATAGAAAAGCAACAGACTCTGATTTACATTTTAAAAGACTCTCTAAGGAGGGGTAGATAACGTGGTAAAACAAGTATAATCAAACGTTAATAGTGGAATCTAGGTTGTGAATATATGTGTTCACTGTAAAATTTTTTTCAACGTTACTGTATGTTTGAAAATTTTCATAAAAAATGTTTGGGGAAAAGATTCATTCTGGCTGGTGATATGGAAAGATACAGAGCAGGAGGACCAGGTGGAGGCTACTATGATAATCCAGGGAAAGGTGATGGCTTGAAGGGAGTGGTGGTACTGAAGGTGGGCACAAGGTTTTAGGTCTACTATTGTTTGAAGGGAGAGCCAGGTAAGCTTCATAGTAGATTGGTTGCAGGGCAAGAGAAAGAGAGGAGTCAAGTGTGACGTCAAGTTCTTTGGCCCAGCAAATGGACAGAGGTACTAGACCTGTACTAGACAACGGCCCGCTGCTGTATTCCATACTTTAACTTCAGAAGTCTCTTAGTCCACTTAAAGCAGATAAATTTGTCTCTGTGTCCTAGTTTCCCAAGGACCTCACTTGTATTCTCCAGCCCCAGATAGCCAATCAGCCGGTGTGACCTCTCCTAGCCCGACAGTCTCATGTTGCTCATTGCATGCCTCCATCCAAGCCTTGGTATTGCTATGGAGTACAGATAGCACTGAATGTGGAGTCAGAAGACCATGATCCTCTGCCTCAGATCCGTTGCTAAACTTTTTCTGAGCCTCGGTTTCCTCATTCACAAAATGAGGCTAAAAATGCGTCATTGGGGTGTTCTGGGGATTGAGAAAACAAGTGAGAAAACATTTAGCTTGATGTCTTGTGCATTTATTACATTTCATTCTCTGCTGACATTTGCTCATTTTGTATCTCATTACCTTGAGGGTCTCAGATTTGTTACAAAGGTCCATGGAATTCCTGGAGTTTATGGTGACATTCTTCAGTACAGAGCAGTGGCCTACAAGTTAGGATACGTGAGCTCAAATCCTGCTTCTTCTCGTCATTAGCTGAATGACTTTCACAAGTTGCTTCAACCTTCTGTAACTCAATTTTGTTGTCTTGCTATCCTTTAAGGTTCTTCATTTCCAGATATAGCCCAGTAGGTGCTTACCTACAGAAATTTCATTTCATGCTCATCATGACTCTATGAAGTAGACATTTTCTGATTTTGGAGACAATATTCTTTTAAAAAAAAATTTAAATTTTAAATATATGGAGTATAATTCAGGGTTAGGTAGACAAATGTTCATTATGCAGGTATCCTTGTTGATGCGATGTGCCCCCCTTCCCCTGGCTATTTCCCACTATTGCCAATCCTACCTGTGCCCCCTCCCTGCCAGTTTCCCACTACTGCTAATCCCTTTATTATAGTATTACAATAGTAGTTCAAGGTCTGCTTATGAGTCAGAACATGTGATATTTGGTTCTTTTTTTCTCTGACAGATCACTCAGTATTATAGACTCTAAGTCCATCCAAGTTGCTGCGAAGTTCATAATTTTGTCCTTCTTTATGGCTGCATAATAGTTCATTGTGTGTATGTACCACATTAAAAAAATCCAGTCCTCTTTTGATGGGCAACACAGTTGGTTCTGTGTTTTTGCTATTGTAAATAATGCTGCAATAAACATGTGTGTGCAGGTATCTTTTGCATGGAGTGATTTGAGTTCCTCTGGGCATATTCCCAGCAGGGGATTGCAGAGTCATATGGAAGGTCGATTTTTAGATCTTTTAGGAATTGCAAAACTGTTTCACACAAAGGTTGTACTAGTTTACACTCCCACCAACAAAGTGTTCCCTTTTCCCTGCATACTCTCCAGCATTTGTTGTTTTTTGAGTTATTGATGATGGCCATTTTGACTGGAGTTAGGGGGTATCTCAGTGTGGTTTTAACTTGCATTTCTTTTTTTTTAATTTTTAATTTTAAATTGTGGGGTACAATTCAGGGTTAGGTATACAAATATTCATTGTGCAGGTACCCTTGTTGATGAGGTGTGTCCCCACTTCCCCAGACAGATTTCAACTACTGTCAATCCTACCTCCCCGTCCTCCTCTTCCCCCTCCCCCCCGCAGTTTCCCGCTACTGTCAATCCTTTTCTTATAGTATTACAGTAGTTGTTCAAGGTCCACTTATGAGTGAGAACATGTGATACTCAGTTCTTTGTTTCTGTGAAAGATCACTCAGGATTATAAACTCTAATTCCACCCAGGTTGCTGGGAAGTTCATGATTTGTTCTTCTTTATGGCTGCATAATATTCTATTGTGTATATGTACCACATTTTTAAAATCCAGTACTCTTTTGATGGGCAGCATGGTTGGTTTCATGTTCTTGCTATTGTGAGCAATGTTGTGATAAACATACGTGTGCAGGTATCTTTTTTATAGAGTGATTTGAGTTCTTCTGGGTATATTTCCAGTAGGGGAATGGCGGGGTCATATGGAAAGTCGATTTTTAGAACTTTTATAAATTGCCACACTATTTTCCACAGAGGTTGTACTAGTTTACACTCCCACCAACAGAAGTGTTCCCTTTTTGCCACATCCTCTCCAACATCTGTTATTTTTTGAGTTATTGATGATGGCCATTCTGACTTGCATTTCTTTGATGATTAGTGAGGCTGAGCCTTTTTTCATCTGTTGGCTGCTCATATGTCTTCCTTTGAGACGTGTCTATTCATATCTTTTGCCCACTTTGTAATGGGGCTGTTTGTTTTTTTCTTTTAGGCATGTTTGAGTTCCTTGTAGTTGTTAGACCTTTGTCAGATATATGGTTGGCAAATATTTTTTCCTTGTCTGTGGGCTTTGGAGACAATATTCTCACCTGTTTGGTCTAAAACATTTTGGATTCTAAAGGTAAGATTGTCAACTCAGAGTGTCTATGTTTGAAATGTATTTAGTCATACAATCATTGAACAGATATTCATTTACTACTTAACTTAGGTGAGCAGCAAGGTGGGCCTTGTGGAGCCTCTTAAATTCTCACTCCTCCAGCTGTTCCCTGAGGTCTGCCATATAGAGTCATACAAGGCAGCCAGGCCGTGAAGAGCTGGGAAAGTGTTTGTGGGCAGGACTAAGACCTGGTCATGGGCTCTGAAACAGGAGAAAATGAAAGACAATGAGTTCCTTGATCCTTGGTGCATTTCCCTTAGAGGTGGGATGAGCCCTGGCTGAAAAGGGCATTTCTTTTTTTCTTTTTTAAAAAAATATTTCTTTTTTATTAAGGATGTGGGATACAAGTCAGGGTTGGGTACATAAGTGATCTATGGGACAGGTGAAGTTGGGGTTTCCTGTTGAACCTCACTTCCCTGGATTGGGATCATGCACCCTTATTGCTGTTGTGTCCCCCCCCCCCGCCCCCTGTAGTATCCTGCTACTGTCAGTTCATTTCTTGTAGTATTAGGATAGGTATTCATGGTCCACTTATGAGTGAGAACATGTGGTACTCAGTTCTTTGTTTCTGCAATAGATCACTGAGTATGATAGAATCTAAATCCGTCCAAGTTGTTGCAAAGTCCATAATTTTGTCCTTTTTTTTTTTTTTTTTTTTAAGGAGTTGAGGTCTGGTCTTGTTAAGTTGCCCAGGCTGGTCTCGAGCCCACAGACTCAGGCAATCCTCTCATCTCGGCCTCCCAAAGTGCTGGGATTGTAGACATGAGCCACCGTACTCGGCCAATTTTGTCCTTCTTTATGGCTGCATAATATTCTATCACATATATGTACCACATTTTAAAAACTCCAGTCTACTTTTGTTGGGCAATATTTTTGGTTACATGTTTTTGTTATTGTGAATAGTGCTGAAGTAAACATGTGTGCGCAGGTATCTTTTTTGTATTATGATTTGAGTTCCTCTGGGGGATTGCTGGATCATCAATTTCTAGTTCTTTTAGAAATTGCCACACTGTTGAAGGGTATTTCTAAAAGAGATTAACAATTTTATAAATTTTATAAATTATTACAATCTTTTGGGACTATTGTAGATGTTCTTGTTGGAATAGAGAGAATTGGACCTATGAGCTGTCATGCTTTATGAGGTATTTCACAAGTTACAGCATCACTATGATGCTGCTAGGCCACTTCTAAACTCTCCTTTCAATCTGCACAACCAGTTGGACTATAAAGAACCTCAGGAATTGCCACATGTTGCATTTTTATATCTACCAGCATAAATGGATTTAATAATTGAATGGCCAAAATTAGGAATGACCTGTGAACTCTTGTTTATCAAAAATATAGGTATAGTGCAATGAAGATTTTTTTTTTGAGGGGGAGGGTGCGTTGAACTTTAAGATGCAATCACACTACTCTACAACTTTACCCTGTGCACAGGCACACAAGTAGAAGGTCGGTTCTATTAATACTGTTCTATTAACATCATTGACAATTAAAACACTAGAAATACCAAAGCAAAATTAATTCTTCTGAATAAAGAACAATCAAAAAGTTAAAAATTAATATTTTAACCACTTTTTTTGCCACCACTGTGTGACATTATTTGTATAGCTTTATTGAGGCATAATTGGCATAATATAAACTGCATATATTTAAAATATATTCTTTAAGGATTTTGACATAGTATACACCCATGAAAGCATCACCACAATCAAGATTTTAATTTTGATGGAGTTCAGCTTATTATTTTATCTTATAGTTTGTGCTTTTTTGGTGCCATATTTAAGAAATCTTTGCTGAGATCAAGAGTTCTAAAATTTTTCCTGTTTTCTTCTAGAATTTGTATGGTTTTAGCCATTACATTTAGGTCTATGATCCACCATTGTTTAGCAAAATTTTAAAAAGACCTAAATAAATGGAAAGCTACATCGTATCATGGATCAGAAGACTCATATTGTTTAAGTATCAGTTTTCCCCATATTGATTTGTAAATGTAACACAATCCCAATTTGAATCCCAGAAACTTTTTTGGTAGAAATTGACAAGTTGAGTTTAAAATTTATATAGTAATTGAAAGTACCCCAAATAGCCAAAACAACTTAAAAAAAGAACAAATTTGGGTGACTTCCATTACCTGATGTCATGGCTTACTGTAAAGCTATAACTATCAAGAGAATCTGAAATTGGTATGTAGATAGATGAATAGATTAATGGAACAGACTATAAAATCCAGAAATAAACTCACACACATTTGGTCAATTTTTTGTGTGACAAATGTACCAAGGCAATTTAATGGAAAAAGGATAATCTTTTCAGCAAATGGAACTGGAACAGTGAGGTATTTTTATGCCATAAAATGAAAACTTACAATGGACATCTTAATGAACCATTATCAAGAACCCAATAAAATATTGTTATTTGAATAGAATTTTCAAATAACTAATAAATGATTAGAAATAAATTGAATTGAAAAAGTTAACATTTGAATTGTCACCGGTCAACTGAGAAAAATTCATACAAATAGTTGTATAAGTGGTAATCAATATTGACAAATACAATTTGTCAGTCCCTTGTTTACTTTTAAAAAATGCCAAAAGTTCAATTCCATTTCAATATATGGAAAATGGAAACAGCCAAATAGAGCCACATGCTCTATCATACTTTCTACATAAGCAAACCAGTTTACAAATACATTTTATAAAAAAGATTGAATGAAGAACATGATTAGGTTGCTTTGAAACAGCGTGCTAAATCAGTAAAATAAATAAAAACTTTTTGTGTCACCATATATACTACTTTGTGTACAAATGGAGTTTATAGTAGTAAATACAAAATTGAGATATGAAAGATTTACAGTTCAAATGAAATTTATTTATTTATGATCAGGTTCCTTAACACCACTATGACACTCTCCTTCTCCAGCTCTTATCACTGTTTCACAACAAAATAATAAACAACTGATTTTGTTCTTTCTCCCATTTAAACTAACTGTGGATTTGTTCGAAGACTTGCTGCTTTCCACGCCAGTAGATGGCATTCTTATTCTTGTTTTTATTTTAATAGTCTTGGGTTCATGATAAATGTAATGCTGTGTAATGTATACTGGACTCACATTCAGATCTGGTTCCCATAGTCCAAGTTCAGGAGGACCAATTTCTGATGTACGTGGAAAGGAGAGAAATATATTTAAGAGAAGGGTAAAAATGCAGTACTTGGCAAACAAGGACATGTCCAAAAAATGGTTGCTTCTATATTTTTCACTTTGCTGTATGGTGTTGGACCAAGTGAAGGTAGAAGGTGGAGGGAAAGACTGAAACTGGGTCATTGAAAGAGTCCCCATTTCCCCAGCGTACAACTATTTTTTATAGGTGAACTCTGTCTCTTCTGGGCTACGACTCCGCTTCCACGATGTCTCTGTTCCTTGTGCCTCCATGCGGGATTGATTTTGGGTGTAGGGGAACAGTGACCTTGAGCAATAAGGTGGGTCTTGGGGTCTGTGTTGGAGATGTTCCTTTGGCTGCTGTGGTTCTGATGACTCTGCTACTGTGGTCTATTCTCTTAGCACAGTCAGGGGTGTTTCCCCGGGTACTGCAGGTGCTACAAGTAGGCGGATGGCAGTCACAGACTGCTTGTTCTGCACTGTTCAGACCATCCACCCCATAGCCTCTGCTTCAGGGTCACCTTCCTCTCAACAGAGCCATATGTGGCTACCCATCTTGTTTGCTACTTTCACCTGCCATCTGATTCCTTCAACAAGAATACCTGTGAATGTCTGAATTCCTTCTGTGCCCTCACATGGATTCATGGGAATCTCAGGGCCACCATTTTTGGCCTGCTGCCTATACATCCTATCCCTGACATGTTTATTCTTCTGTGATTACTATATTCTGAGTGATGTATAACGCAAAGTGGCATCTTCCTAGGGTTCTGGATGAGAACTAGGTTCAGCTTAACCTTCCATCTCTCTGGGATGGCTACATATTCCTGAGAACCAGGCATGTTTTCCTCCCACTTTCACTCTAAGTTTTTGTCTCCTCTTCCCATACCAAAAGAGCAGTTCTTCCCATATCATGTCTGTCAAGAACTATCCTCAAGTTTTTCTTGTGCCATACAGATTATCTTTGTCCTTGATTGGTGTTCTCAACATTGTCATATCCAAGACTCTCCTATATAGCAAACATTTTGTAATAACTCCTTGACTGCAAGTATTAAAACAACTTTATTATAAGGGAGCAATAAAGGAAAATAACTTGTTCTTAAAAGGTGTTTGCCCCATATATAGAATCACCACAAACTCCACTGCCACGAATGCAGACTGATGTAAGTGTCCCATTGTTGACTCAAATTCATGAGTAGTCTGATTTTCTGAAACTGTGAACACTTTTGAGAAAAACCTGAGCATAAAGTACAAAATTTCCTCGTTGACTTTTCAGTTACCATCCTGGAAAGTTATGCTGTGTGTTGTTTATCAACACAAATAATACTATGGGTTTATATATAAAACAAAACTAGATAATTATAAACATATCTTCATTAATACAATAATATAGAAAAGTTTTGTGAGAAATGGAGCAATTCTTTGTGCTGGAGTATCTCTTGTGTATTGCAAGACACACAGCACCCCTACCCCCTGCCAACTAAATGCCACAAGTACCCTTAATCACTGTGACAACTATCCCCTAACTCAATTTCTAAAACCTCTTTTAAGGGGCAGAAGAATTCCTATTCAGAACCATAGTTCTATGCAATACTTTCTCATAAAATAAGTTTATGATCTCTCCCAGGTCTGCAGGTCACAGATTTGGCAAGACTCTGCAAAATGAGTCTTTTGTTCATACAGTACTTTCAGATCATCCCAACACTTATGCTGTGGGATTGCTTGGTACAAGTTCTCCATTATTAATACATCTAGGCACTTCCAAGTTGCCCAGACTTTTGTTTGAAAATCACAGTATCACACTGCCTTCTGTTACTGTCTTTGCCCATTTACTACTGGACCATTTTCTCATAGATTGAATTAACTCTTAATACTTCTTGACTAAGAAATATAAGTAGAATAGAAAACAAGAGATGTCAAGCAACTCACACAACCCAGAGGTGGAAACTAGACCAGAACCAGAGGCCCAATCTTCTTTTTTTTTTTTTTTTTTGAGTTAGAGTCTCACTCAGTCGCCCAGACTGGAGTGCGGTGGCCACTCCTGGCCACTGCAGCCTCGACCCACTGGGATCCTGCGATCCTTCCACCTCAGCCTTCCAAGTAGCCGGAATTACAGGCACGCACTACCATGCCTGGCTGGTTTTTTGATTTTTTATGGTAGAGATGAGGTCTCACCAAGTTGCCCAGGCAGGTCTCGAACCCGCGGGCTCAGGCAATCCATTCACCTCAGCCTCCCAAGGCGCGGGATTACAGGCTGAACCACCGAGCCCGGCTGAGGCCCAATCTTCTATCCAGCACTTTCAACTATATCATATTACTTTTGCCTCATAAATTAATTATTTGTCTTTTAATCTGGAAATCGGTGTCCAGATAATTTTTTTGAATCAAAACAGCAGAACCTGCTTGTGCCTGGGTGAAGTTACTCATTGAATTTCTCCACCTGTAGACTTATAAAGTAGGGGCCCCACTAAAGCTACAGCCACCTCATGAGGCTCATCCTTGACTTTCCTTAGTTTTTATTTTATTTTATTTTTTTTGAGTTGGAGTCTCACTCTGTCACCCAGACTGGAGTGCAGTGGCACACTGCATCATGGCCACCGCAGCCCTGACCTGCTGGGCTCCGGCGGTGCTTCCACCTCAGCCTTCCAGGTAGCTAGAACTACAGGCGCGCTACCATGCCTGGCTCATTTTTTATTTATTGTAGAGAGGATATCTCACCAAGTTGCTGGGGCTGGTCTCAAACCCACAGGCTCAGGCAATCCACTCACCTCGGCCTCCCAAAGTGCTGGGATGACAGGCTGAGCCACGAAATCCGGCCCCACCATCTTTTTTTTACATTGGCTTACCATTGGGCAAAATCATCTAACACAAAGCATATTTTATAATAACGTGTCAAAAGTCTCGTGTCATGTGTTGAATACTGTACTGAAAGTGAAAAACAGAATGGTAGTAAGAGTCACTGGAGAAGAGCTTCCACTGAATGCATATCACGTCTGTACCATCATTTAAAAAAAAAATCGTGGGACCGTCTGTACTTGCAAACAAAAATCTAGGCTTTAACGCTTTGGATCTCAGGTCTGCCAAGACCCAGCACCTCCCGCAGGGTGGGGGAAGCCTGCGTGAGTCAGGGCTCTTAGCTGCAGGCAACAGACACCAACTCTGGCTGAATCAAGAAGTCAAGGGACTTCTGAGGCAGCACAGAAGAAGGGTGGAGGAGGAGACACAGAGACAGCACAGACAGAGGCCAGGCAGGCAGGGGGACAGCCACAGCCACTCCACACCGTGACTTGCAGAGCCTGGTCAAGGGGAAAGACACATAGAGGCTGGGTGCAGTGGATCGTGCTTGCCATCCTGGAACTTTGGGAGGCCAAGGAGGGAGGATCACTTGAGCCCAGGAGTTTGAGACAAGCCTGGGCAACATAGCAAGACTCCCATCTCTACAAAAAGTCATTTCAAAAAATGAGCAGGGAGTGGTGGTGTGCACCTGTAGTACCAGTTATCTGGGAGGCTGAGGCAGAAGGATCACCTAAGCCCAGGAGGTCGAGGCTGCAGTGAGCCAGGATTGTGCCACTGCACTCCCGCTGGGTGACAGAGTGAGACACCGACTCAGAGAGAGAGAGAGATACATACATAGAGACAAATTCTATGGAGCATCAGGAGTGAGTGTCTCCGCTTGGGGGATGCCAGGGAATTTCCAGTCTGGAGGTGGGCACAAGGCATGCCCTGAGGATGCCAAATATTGGAACACCAAGAGCCAGATTTACCAGAGGAATCGGGGACATGCCTGGCTGGGATATCAACAAAGCACTCAGCTCCAACTCGCTGTTCATGTCGATGGTATACATTCTGTTCGCAAATGCTCCTTCCAGAAGTTCCATCTAGTTAGGAAGATGAAAAAATAATATTCAGTCCCTGTTCCCCAAAAGAAAGGACAAGTTGGTGGGAAGCGATTCAGTGGTTCTCAGGGATAGAGGCTTCTAGTGTACCAGCGTGAACCTCACCCCTAGATGATGTTAGAGATCGTCCCAATCCCAGCCCCTCCAACCCTGTAGAAGTCCCCCCGCAACCATGACTTTTTTTTTTTTGAGTAGGAGTCTCACTCTGTCACCCAGGCTAGAGGGCAGTGGCACGCTTCCAACCACCACAGCCCCAACCTGCCGGGCTCAGGTGATCCTTCCCCCTCAGTCTTCCAAGTAGCTGGAACTACAGACATGTACCACCACACCTGGCTAATTTTTTTATTTATTGTAGAGACGAGGTCTCGCCATGTTGCCCAGGTGGGTCTCGAACCTGTGGGTTCAGGCAATCCTCTTACCTCTGCCTCCCAAAGTGCTGGGATTATAGATGTGAGCCACCGCACCTGGCCTACCAACCCTGACTTTTACAGTGATCGCTTAGCCAGGTACAGTGGCTCACGCCTGTCATCCCAGCACTTTGGGAGGCTGAGCGGGGGGGGTCGTTTGAGGCCTGGGCAACATAGTAAGACCCCTGTCTCTCCAAAAAATCAGAAAAATTCACCAGGTGTGGTGATGTGCACCTGTAGTTCCAGCTACTCGGGAGGCTGAGGATCACCCGAGGCCAGGAGGTCGAAGCTGCAGTAAGTTGTGGTCACACCACTGGACTCAAGCCGGGGCCACAGAGCCAGACCCCATCTCCTAAACAAAAGAACACAGCAATTGCTTCCTCATGCTTCTTTTGAGCATGCAGCCCTTGACTATATAGTCTAGTCACGCCCATTTCCCAACTTTTGTTATCTCTCTTTTTTTTTTTGGTAGAGACGAGGTCTCACTATGGTGCCCAGGTTGGTCTTGAACTACTGGGCTCAAGCGATCCTCCCATCTTGGGCTCCCAAAGTGCTAAGATTACAGACGTGAGCCACCATAGCCAGCCAAATTTTATTTTATTTTTGAGTTGGGGGTCTCACTCTGTCACCCAGGCTGGAGTTCAGTGGCACAGTCGCAGCCTCCACCTCCTGGGCTCAGGTGATCCTCCCGCCTCAGCCTCCTGGGTAGCTGAGACTACAGGAATGCACTACCACACCCGGTTAATTGATTTTTTTTTTCTTTTTTTTTTTTGTAAAGATGAGGTCTTGCTATATTGCCCAGGCTGGTCTCAAACTCCTGGGCTCAAGTGACCCTCTCACCTCTGCCTCCCATAGTGCTGGGATTATAGGCATCAGCCACTGTGCCCAGGTTGTTATGTCTTTTAAGCCTCCTTCAATCTACAGATTTCCTCTCCAACCATTCCTTTTCCTTTTGATTTATCCTTCTTTATCTCTTTTTATTAATTTCTGTTTGAGTTGGGGTCTCACTCTGTCACCCAGGCTGGAGTGCGGTGGCACGATCATGGCTCACCACAGCCTCGGCCTCCTGGGCTAAAGCGATTCTCCTGCCTTGGCCTCCCACAGTGCTGGGATTACAGGTGTGAGCCACCATGCCCACCCAGCTGGTTTCTAATTGAAATCAAGGACAGGAAGTAGGTCAGGATGAGAATTCCAACCTTTGGGGACTATGATGGCTTGAAGCTCTGAACAGGGCTGCCGGATTTTGCTGTTGATTCCAATGCAACTGAGTATCCTCTGTTTTCTCTGGAAGATTCCCTTGGTGTTTTCACATGCAGTTGCTGGTTACAAATGCTCAACCCTGGGCCTTTTGGATCCCCCCCTTTTTTTTTATTTTTTAGAGATAGGATCTCACTCTGTGACCTAGGCTGGAGTGCAGTAGTGCGATCATAACTCACTGCGGCCTCAAACTCCTGGCTCAAGCAATCCTCCTGCCTCAGCCTCCTGAGTAGCTGGAACTATAGGCATGAGCCATCAAGCCCAGCTACGTTTTTTTTTTTTTTAACTTACAAGACAAGGCTGTCCACTTTCACCCCTCTTGTTCAACATAGTGTTGGAAGTCCTAGCTAGCGCAATCAGACAAGAGAATGAAATCAGGGGTATCCAAGCAGGGAAAGAGGAAATCAAGGTATCCTTCTTTGCTGACAATAGGATTCTATACCTCAAAAATCCAAGAGAATCTGTCAAAACCCTTTTTGCACTGATAAAGGACTTTGGCAAAGTCTCAGGGTACAAAATCAATGTGCAAAAGACAGTCACATTCTTACACACCAACAACAAATAGGTAGAGAACCAGATAAAAAGCACAATCTAAATGCACAATCCCACTCCCAACAGCCACACCAGAAAAGTGAAATACCTCTCTTCCTAACCAGAGAAGTGAAAAGACCTTGACAACGACAACGACAAAACACTGCTCAAAGAAATCCAAGATGACACAAACAAGTAGAACAATATCCCATGCTCATGGATTGGAAGAATCAGCATGGTTAAAATGTCCATCCTACCCAAGGCAACCTACAGATTTAACGCAATACCCAGTAAATTACCAGCATCATTCTTCTCAGACCTGGAAATAGCGATATGGAATCATAAACGACCACGAATAACCAAAACAATACTCACCTAAAGAAACAAAGTGGGAGATATCACATTTCCAGACTTTAAACTTTATCATAAGGGTACAATAATCAAAACAGCCTGGTATTGGTACAAGAACAGGCATATAGACCAGTGGAACAGGGTAGAGATGCTAGAAGCAAAACCTCAATTTCTCAACCAACTCATCTTCAACAAAGCCTCCACTAACAAGAGGAGAGGAGAACTTATTCAGTAAATGGTGGTGAGAAACTGACTGACCATATGCAGAAGATTAAAAGAAGACCGCTACCTATCACCATACACAAAAATCAACTCTAAACGAATTAAAGACCTAAATGTAAAACCTCAAACTACAAGAACCTTAGAAAATGCAGGAGACACCCTTATGGAAATTGGAACTGGCAACCAATTCCTGATCAAAACTCCAGGTGCCCATGCCATGAGAGATAAGAGACAAGTGGGACCTCATCAAACTGAAAAGTTTCTGCAAAGCAAAAGAAACCATCAAGAGACTGGGGAGACGGCTCATAGACTGGGAAAAAAATATTTGCCAACTGTATGTCTGACAAAGGCCTAACATCTAGGATCTACAAGGAACTCAAACATGCTGAAAAGAAAAAAAAAAACAGCCGGGCTCAGTGGCTCAGCCTGTAATCCTGCGTTTTGGGAGGCTGAAGTGAGTGGATTGCCTGAGCCCACGGGTTCGAGACCCGCCTGGGCAACTTGGCAAGACCTCATCTCTACACTAAAAAGCAAAAAAATTAGCCGGGCGTGGTAGCGCACACCTGTAGTTCCAGCTACTTGGAAGGCTGAGGCGGAAGGATCGCCGGAGCCCAGCAGGGCGAGGCTGTGGTGGCCGGGAGCGGCCACGGCACTCCAGGCTGGGCGACAGAGTGAGACTCCAACTCAAAAAAAAAAAAAAAGAGAAAAGAAAAAAAAAAACAAGCAGCCCTATTAAAAAGTGGGCAAAAGATATGAGTAGACACTTTTCAAAAGAAGACATATGAACAGCTAACAGATACATGAAAAA
>CAUYQG010117717.1:0-24199 GCA_963574415.1 Tarsius wallacei
TGATCTATCACAGAAACAAAGAACTGAGTACCGTATGTTCTCACTCATAAGCGGACCTTGAACAATTATCATAATACTATAAGAAAGGGATTGGCAGTAGTGGGAAACTGCCAGGGGAGGGGGGTGGGATTGGCAATTGAGGGAAACTTCCAGGGGAGGGAGGGGTACACCTCATCAACAAGGGTACCTGCATAATGATCATCTGTATACCTAACCCTGAATTGTACTCCACATCTTTAAAGTAAAAAAAAGTAACAATGGCTGGTTTCTATTTAACCAAGCCTATATTTTAGCAGAATTCACCATCAAGGAAGTCAGTATGACCAGAGAATCAAAGAAGACCTGCATGACTTAAAGATTATTATTCTTCCAAAGAAAAGCAAGTGGTGGAAATCCAGCATGGCTGACTGGAAGCAGATAGTAAGTGCCCCTCTTGTGAAGAGGTTCTGAAATAGTGAGTCAATTTTAGCTCTTCAGGAGACCATCTGGAAGATCACACTGACTTTCATCAGAAAAACATCTAATACCATTGAGAGTGAAGGAGACCAAGCCCCAGCTGTCTACAGACCTGACCCTGGTGCAGAACTGGAAGAGGATTCCCCAAGAAGGGAGGAGGTGAGTATCTGAAAGAATCCCCTGGAGTTTCACACATCTCTAGTGGACCACTGCAATTCTTGTAATGGGAGAGTGCCCCTTACATTTCCCACTCTCCAGTCAAACACAGAAGACTCCCAGAGTTTAAATGGAGGTGCCATTCAAGTTCACGTGGAGCCCAGTAGACTTTTGCTCCCTGAGAGGCCCAGTACTGACTGCCGCCACCCCACCAAAGAAAGACCTGTAGAACAGACACCATGGATTTTCCCATGCAGCCAACCTTCCCCTCTGTTGCTCCCCAGTAGAGGCATTTTTCCTGCTTCAGAGGCAGAACCCCCAACACACCAATTAAACCAAGCCTAGTTAAAGTCTACAGCCATGGCTTGACCCCAAGAGGTCACCAGCTTGAAGAAGCAATGGATAGGCCTTCTGCAGCCCTTGCCACCATTGCCTTTTCCTTTTCCACATGCAGGACAGAAAGGAAGAGGGAAGCAGAGCACCTCAGCAACTCCCATCTAGGTAGTACCCCAACTGCCTGTGGTTTAGGGAGATAGTAAAGAGATGGGGAGAGTCCGGGTGACCAGGACCAATGCCACAAATATCTGTCCCTGAGGCTTCCATCCAAATGGAGAAAATCTGTACCATCCCTGCCAGAATACTTTGCAGCATGCTGCTGGGCTCTTCCCTACCATCTCCTCTGCTGCCTCTGCCCCTGCCACTACCTCTGTCCTTCCCATACATAGACCAGAGCAGAAACATACATAGACCAGAGCAGCTCCTGGCCATTACCACCAGCAGGTCAGAAAGAAAGCAGAGAAATGGGCTACTTTTACATACCCGCAGAATCCACACTGCAAATATGCATCCCCATGGCTCCCTACCAGGTGAGGCCTCCTGGCACTATGCAGCTGCTCTGCCCTGCCTGAACATACAGTTGTGGTTCAGCATTCTTTGGAAGACATAACCTCCAGAGGTCACTGTTAAGAAACCCCAAACCATCTCCACAACTGCCTCTGCTCCTCATACCTATGGGTCAGAAAGAAAATGAGGAGCCAAGGCAGTAAATGAAGACAACCAACTATACTTAACATACTCCACAGACATATCCATAAGGGGGTAAAAGAATACCTTCAAAAACCCCACTCCAATTATAGCAACTCTTAAAAAATAAAATGAAAAGAGAAGACTCTTCCCTCACAGATGAGAAGAAATCAGTGCAAGAACACCAGCAATACCAAAGCCAGAGTGTTTCAACACTTACAAAGTATCTTATCAGTTCACGAGCACTGGATCCTAACTAGAAAAAAATTGTCTCTAATGAAAGATATGGAATTCAGAATATGGAAAAAAACTCAACAAGATTCAAGAGAAAGTAAAAACTCAAATCAAACGGGCCATAAAAACAGTTCAAGAATTGAAAGCTAACATGGCCATCCTAAGAAAGAACCAAATTAAACCTCTGGAACTGAATTCACTTTAGGAATCTCAAAACACAGTCCCACATCTTAACAACAAACTTAACCAGGCGGAAGAAAGAATTTTAGAGCTTGAAGTCCAATCCTTTGCATTAATTAATTCAGACAAAAAGAAAAAATGAATGTTAAAAAAATGAATAAACAGATCTAGAAAAGATAAAACCTACATGGAAGCAAAAAAAGCCTGGATAGCCAAAGCAATTCTAAGTAAAAAGAACAAAGCTGGAGACATCACATTGCCAGACTTCAAACTTTACTACAAAGCTACAGTAACCAAAACTGCATGGTACTGGTATAAAAATAGACACATAGACCAATGGAATAGAATTTAAAACTGCTGGGCCATAATCAATACATCTTTGACAAAGTCAACAAAAATTAACATTGGGGAAAGAACAGCCCATTTAATGAATGCTGCTGGGAAAACTGGCTAACCATATACAAAGAATGAAGTTGGACCCCTACTTCTCATCATACACAAAAATTAACTCAAGATAGATTAATGACTTACATATAAGAACCCAAACTATAAAAAAATTCAGAATAAAGTCTAGAAAACACTCTCCTGGACTTCAGCCTAGTATTAAATTTATGACCATGTCCTCAAAAGCAAATGAAAAAAAAAGATATTGACAAGTGGGTCCTAATTAAATTAAAAGGCTTCTGTATGGCAGAGAGAGAGAGGGAGAGAGAGAGAGAGAAAGAGAGAGAAACCATCAACAGAGTAAATAGACAACCCACAGAATTGGAAAAAATATTTGCATACTATTCATCCAACAAAGGCCTAATATCCAGAATCTATAAGGTATTCAAACATATCAACAGGAAAAAAAATAACCCCATTAAAAGTGGGCAAAGGACATGAACAGATATTCAAAGGAAAAACATACAAGCAACCAACAAACATTAAAAAGTGATCAACATCACTAATCACAGAGTAATGCAAATCAAAACCATAGTGAGATACCATCTCACACTAATCAGAATGGTTATTACAAAGTCAAAGAACAGCAGATGTTGACGTAATTGTGGAGAAAAGGAAGCTCCTTTACACTTTTGGAATGTAAGTTAATTCAGCCCCCATGGAAAGCAGTTTATAAATTTGTCAAAGAACTGAAAATAGAACTACTATTTGACCCAGCAATCACACCACTAGGAATATACTCAAAAGAGCATAAGACATTCAAAAAGGCACCTATATATGTATGTTTATCACAGCACTATTCACAATAGCAAATACATGGAACCAACTTAGGTACCCAACAACTGTGGACTAGATAAGGGAAAAATGATACACATAAACTGTGGAATACTACACAGTCATAAAAATAAAATCATATTCTTTGCAGCAACATGGATGCAACTGGAGGCCATTATTCTAAATGAATTATCACAGAAACAGAAAACTGAATACTGCATGTTCTCACTTACAAGTGGGAGGTGAGCACGTGGTACACAAGGCATAAGAGGTTGGAAACAAGAGACATCGGGAACTCCTAAAGGAGATAGGAACACTGAGTGGTAAGGATTGAAAAACCAGGCATTGTACACCATGCTCACCACCAGAGTAATGGGCTCAACAGAAGCCCAAACTTCACCATCATGCAATATCCCCATGTAACAAGCCTGTACTTGTACCCCTAAAATAAAATAAGATAAGATAAAATAAAATATATCTAAATGTATCTAAAATAAAATAAAAAGAAAAGAAAAACAACTCCATTGATCTTGCAGACTTGATTAATCCTAGTCACGGAAGCTAGGATATGAAGATAATCAATTGCTAGTGACTACCATCTTTTGAAATGACTATGTACAAGCAATCATACACAGAGGAAGAAAGGGTCAAAGAGAAAGGGACATAAGTCTAACAAACATTTTATGACTTGGGTATGCCCATATCTTACCCCAGTTCAGGCCCCTATGACAATTCTGCCTTTGTGGCCTTTTATTAATTTTGTGAAGGCTGTTTCATTTTCACTGATGCTTTTCACTAAGTTTTAAGAATGTTCTATATGATAGAGTAGAGTACAGTAAGGCACAATCTCATTAACACATGAATAGGAGTTTATATAATCCAACCTCCTATTTGTCTGTTGTCCACAGGACTACACATTTCCTCCGATTGCTTATTTTTTCTTCACCGCCCAGTATCCAAAGAGTGCCTCCCTCTTCACTCTACCCTTTTCTCCCTGAGAAATGAAATCTTCTTGAGAACATTACCTTGGGTCCCTGATGCTTTCGTGTCCCTTTCCTGTCATCAAAGTTTTGATCTACTTGGACTTTTTCTCAGAATTTTCATATGTAATGTGGATTTTCTCTTTCTGGGCATACATTTACTCATCCTTAGTACATCTGTGGCCCTTTTCTCCATACCATAGAGCAGTTCTTTAGGTGGTCTTGGGCTGACCCAGTTCTCCTCTTATATCTTGTATCTGTAGCTCTCAATAATAACTGTAGAATAGCGCATTGGGAATGCAACATCTTGAGACAGGGAGAGACTGGCTGGAACGGCCCAGGCTATGTTCCAGTGCCTCTCTAGAACAGAATGTCCTTCAATGCTTTAGCCCTGTATGTCACATTGCTTCAAGGTATAAAACCGAGAGTGGACTGCTTTCTGAGGTTTCTCATCTGCTATGAAAATGTGGCACAAAAACTTGAGACTCCATCAATACTAAGCAGCTTTTCTGAGCTTTGAAGAAGCAGCTCTCAGAGAATCTAGGCTTCCTTGTTCTGTAAATAACAAACCCACTTTACTTGCTGGGAAGGGGGTAGGGTTCTGTCTCACTGTACTGGGATAAGTTGGTTGCCAAGGAACAGTAAACTTGCTTCTCAAAATTGGCACAGCAAACAGGGTTGAAGCTATGACTTATTGGTGGAACAGGAGGGACAGAACCCCCTAGTGTCTGACTCAAGGTAGAAAGGTCAACCTGGGGTGCGGGGGCCAGACATGCATCTGAATGTTTTATGGAAAAGGAGTGAGAAGTGGAACAAAAGTCACTCCCTCTTCCCACAAAATATGTTTGAGTTGGCTGCATGAATTGAGGTAGGGAAAAAGGAATGTGGAAGCTAAGGTAAGCAGCTCAAGATCCTCTGGTTTGGGGACACATGTAATCTCTCATTTCTGGGACCAGAAAGCTCAAGAAGTGGAAACTCTGAAGGAACCTGAGAGGGAACAGGAAAGAGATACTCAGAGGATCCCAGAGGTCTCTGAGACCAAACCAACATGAGAGATGTGGGCCTTCAAATAAAGGGAGATGCCATCCAGAGGACAGACAGAGAAAAGCCAGGAAAGGCTCTTACAGCCTGACTGGTAATGTTTATTGGATAAAAGGGCATTGCAGACCCAGGTGTCTCTGACTGAATTATGCAGTTAGGAATAATTATGCAGTTAGGGAGGTTAAGGTCTCCATATCACCACCCAAGGCTAGCGGCCTTGTGCTGCTGTCAAGATAAAAAGGGGAAAGTGGTAAAAAATTAAACTGATAACATCAGTCAGTTTTGGAATGAACATGGTGACCCAAGGTTTTATCTGTTTATGGACCAGGCCCTCCGTGCCATTGCGGGTACCGGTGACTACGGTTCTCACCACTGAGTGCATCACAGGCATTGACATTTTGGCTGCTGTGGCACAGTGCATCACTGCTGCCTGAGAGGCTATGCCCCCTCACAGCCAAGAATTTGAGCCATAACAATGGGACATGTTCACTCCTGCCTATCACCTAAGCTACCCAAGCTCCAATGGGTTATTCAACAAAAACTATACTGCATACTCAGTGCAGAATTGCACATTGCTTTGTTAATTCAGGGCTTGATGCAAAACACCCTATTACAATGTAACAGCCCAATTTGGCTGGTCAAAAATGCCTTTGGGGCATGAAGACTAACAATGGACTATTGCAGGCTGAATGCCAAGACCACTTGGCATTACTTGGTTTACTGATGGCTCTGGGAAACTACAAGCAGGCAAGCTCTGTTGGGCTGCAGCTGCCATCCAGCCAGTGGATATCCATCTTTTGACTGAGACTAGACATGGGTGTTCTCACCAATGGGCCAAACTACATGCAGTGGTGATGGCTATTCCAGCCACCTCTACCACCATATCTTAATACATTATTTTTTTTTTATCCTGCGGCTATTTTTTTTTAACAGCAGCACCATCAGGTTAGAGAAATGGCAACTGAGTGACTGCACTATTAAAGGACCTCTGTGGGGGAACAAGGACTATGGCAACAGCTTGCTACTACTCATGTGGACACTGGGATTAACATGGCCACCCTTAAGAAAAACTTGTGTCATCTTTTAGGACACCTGAAGGACTTCACTCTGACCAAGGAACATCCTTTACTGGCCAAGCAACACAACGAGTGCTCTCCCACCGAATACAATGGACTTCCCATGCACTCTCTCATCCACAGGTCAATGAAGCTATTGAATGATGGAGCAGCTGACTCACACAGCACCTGAACAAGGGACATCAAGATGACCTGCTAGTGGGGTAAATACTGCTCTCCAGTACAAGGGAAACTTAGCACTACAGTGCATATTGGGTCACACTGACCTTGGTGAGGGTAGAAGCAGACCAAACAGCCACTTCACTAGTTTGTACCTGTGAAATCCCAATCCCAGCATCTTCAACCATTCTTTATCCTTTTTCCCTTTAGAGCACACTTCCCAGGGATGGTTTGTGGTTCAGGACTCCATAAGTACCCCAGAAAGGACCCCCTAAATCTAATCTAAGGTGAGGTTTTCCCCAAGTTGCCTCCCCTCTGTGAGATCCCATAGGGTTGGGGGATGGGACCAAAGAAAACCAGAGTGCTAAGTTCCCTCTACTGGTACCATGAACACCTGATCCTTCCAATCGGGTGGGTGACATTTTCAAAGGATGCTTCCTCCCTTTCTAGAATGGAAGGCAGAGGCTGAAATGTCTGGGTCAAACAACAAGGGGCAGTGGGTGCCTACAGAGGTAGCAGCCTCTGGACTACATGCTGTACCAACTCAGCCCAATGCTTATCTAGCAGGTAAGGAACACTAGAGATCCCAGGAAGGATGGAAGGTGGGACACCAACCTGCCAATCAGCTTTCTCCACAAGAACATGGCAGCAGAGGCCTGGAAGCCTTCTTTAGGCCCTCCAAGCTGTGTGGTCACCATGGGTAACCTGACGAAGAGTTGGATCTGCCACCTCAGACCTTGTTCTGTCACTGACCACAGCAACCCTCTCATCCTGCCAGTGGTAAACCACACCAACATCTCTAACATCACAGTGTACACCAACAGAACCCAATCCCTGGCTTGCCAAGTGAGAATCAGACAAACCCACCTCATGAAAAAGAGCCAGAGATGCCATTTAACTTAACTGGCCTAAGGTGGCAAATGTCATGACCACAGCTAAAAAATCCTTGATGGACTGGCACTTTGACACACCGCTTTTCTTTGATTATGTAGACAAGAAGAGTCCTAGGAGCAATGACAAAAACAAAGACTGGACCAATGCTAGCCCTCTCCACAGGGACTTTATGAACAACACTGTATGAAGGAAACTGAGCTCATGCAACTGTGACTTAGCTGGTGAATGGCAAAGTCTCCATAACCTTGATTAGGCCACCCCCAAACAACAAAATGGGGAAGGAATGCTGTATATTTCTGAGGGCAGTGACCTATGTGCATATCTTTCTCTATAGGCAGTCTGGGGGTAACCCAAAAACATGATGGGCAATGTCATTCCTGGAAAACTGGTGAATGATGGGATCTTGCATGCTAGGTAGGCTGGGTGCCCCTAGATATCACCCGTGAGAATGAGAAGCACCACTGGGCCAGCAGCCTAAAGCTGTATACCAGGCTTACTAGAGTCACCAGGGCTATACCAGGAGGTGTAACTGACTCTTGGTTTGTGTCCTTTATGAGATCTTTGAACCATTCATAGGAGTCAGCACTTATTAAAAAATAATAATAAACCTGTCCCTTACCATAGCATTGGTTCCTCTACAGCCACTGCCTTGGTACCCCAGCAGATATCTCCCAAGAAGATTAGTTTACACAACAGAATTGTTCTAGACCTCCTTTTAGTCCAATGGAAGGGATGTGTGCGATTGTCAACACTCCCTGCTGGACCTGGTTAATCATCTCAGGTATTGTTAAAACATAAGTAGAGGAAACCTAAAAGCAGACTTATTTGCTCAGACAATGGGGTCACCTAAAAGAGTCTCTCTGAGTTGTTTAGCAACTGCTTGTCTGTATCCCTGGGATCCTAGACTCAGTGTTGCCCCAGGCAAGTCTTATCATTCAGCCTGTGGTTATGGCTTGTAGCTCTCAAGAATAACTACAGAATGAGCTGGATTTGTAACATCCTGATAGGGGAAGAATGGAATAACCTGGACTCTGCTGCAGCTCCCCCCAAAACAGGAAGTCCTTCAACACTTTAACCCAGTGTGATGTATTGTCCCATGGAATAAAAATCCAGAGTAGGCTGCTTTCCCAGGTTCCTCATCTGGGATACAAGTAGGGCACAGGCAGATGAGACCCCATCCACCCAAGGCAGTCCTTGATCCTGGGAGGACCAGGTGGCAATGAATCCTATCTATGCTTCAGTAGTCCCTTGCTACTCGTCCGTAAGTAATAAAACCACGTCATCTAAGTTGTATGTAGGGGTGTTCTGTCTCACTGGACTCAGACAAAATGGTAACCAGTGCACAGCAAATATGATTCACAAGTATGATTTTTTCCTTAACTCACCAACTGTCCACAAAAGCCTGTATCTGGAATTCAGGAGATAGCTTTGTTACAGTCTGAAATTATTTTTCTATGAATGAGAAGCTATCAGTTATAGGGGTTTTATTTACTCTTCCTGTTGATCTTTATAGTTCATATAGGTCTAAATACATGCAGATTGTGAATAGTCCAGCAAAGGGTAAGTTCCTGTGCCATGCTCCATTTTATCCACCCTGACACCTATCACAGTATTTTCTAAACCTTAATACCAGCCAAAAGGAAGAAAAGAAAAGTTAGCAAAGAGTAGGGTAGTTTTAACAAGGGAATAGGACCCATGAATGCTCCGATTCATTCTAATCCCTCTCAGTAAGTCTGAAGTCCCCATTCTCTCAAACATTTGGTGACATTTTGATGTGGATATGCATGTCCTATGCCTTAGTACAAAATCCATTGCACAGAGAATTTCAGAGCCATACTGACCCAAAGAGAATCCATTTGTTAATCATATTTACTACAGAACTCTAAATAGCATGGCTTACTCTCTTCTTATACCACTTAATGTGTAGTGCCCACTGATTTGTGGCAATAATAACTGGAGGGATGAAATGCAGCCTTCTCTGTGCTGTCCTTGGAATTAACAACCACAATTTTATTCTCTCTTTTCATCTACACAGGGATCAGGGGCTGGAGCTCCCTGGTTGCAATCATCTGCTCCCTCTCCCTGCCTTGTGTCCTCATCACACTTGGAAAGTCATTGAGGCCAACTCAGTACCACATGTTTCCTCAGGCCCAGCCAGAGACTGTAACCAAGAAACAGAAGTTTTTATTTCCCATCGTGTCCAAGATCGCTTGCTGCTGAAATGCATAAATATAGACCAACACTAAATATCCAAAGATTCCAGTTCAACAGGTCAGGCATTCTGGAAAATTTTTTGGCATTTTTTATGTTCTTCAGACACTACAGATTGGCTGACCCCACACCCACCCAGCTCTCTTCATCCTTGCCATCTGCCACTGCAGAGATGTTGCCAGCTTCTCTTATAGACTTGAGCAAACAAAGGACAGAATTCTGACCAACTAGAGAATAACTCTCTTGGCCATTGTGAAGGGGGATAGGGAGAATAGGCTGGGAAATATTTCGGTAAAAACTGTCACTTTCCAGGAAATCTGGAAACCCACAGTCTCCATGCCTGATCAGCAAAGAAAGAGCTCTCTGCCAATACCCAATATGAAGAGAGGTAAGCACCCAATGAGGAGATCCACAGGTGTGTGTCTGAACCTGAACTTACATGCCAGGACAGGCTTCCTGAGCAATAAAGAGAGTATTCAGGGGAAGCAAACAGAAAACCAAAAGATTTGCCAATTGCCTTTCTTAGGTGTTATCCATGACAAGTGAGGAGTGAAGGGAAGGGGCTGAGAGATCTGCCACAGAGGCTGGCATGGTCAGGCTCAGCAATTCAGAGAAAGGCATGCAAAGGAGAGCAGGTTTCCAATCTGGAAATCAGAGGGTCAGTGGCCCAAGTCTCTTAGAGACAGAATCACAACACAGCCCTTGCTGACTGGCAAATAAAGAAGGACAAGGTTATTGGGTAGAGAATACCACAACAGGAAGAGGCTAGGGAGAGGGAATTTGTAGTATACTAGCAAGTGAATATGATGTGGAGAACAGAGATTACCAGACCTGGTGGAAGCCCTCGAGAAATAGTGACATAGTCCACCAAACACAGCCCCTCAGGGTTGCATTGTCCTCAGGTCTCCTTCAACTTCCTGGCCCCACATAGCCACCTGGCCCCTAAGCCCAGCAGCTTCCTACAAAGCCACACAGTGCCCAGAGTGAGCCCCAGAAGAAACAGGAAGACATCCAGCAGGTACTCCTCATGCCAGGGCTGCTGGAAGGCATAGGGCTTCAGGTGTGCTGCCCCTTCTGTCTGGAGGATGTGGTCAATCCAACCCACCAGCCGCTGGGTGGGACTCAGGGGGTGTGAGTGCCTTATGATGCTGGCGGCCATCACTGCAGACTTGTACCTGTTGGCAGAGAGAGGGGAGGGGGTTGTTACTGATGTGGCTTCACAAGACGTAGGCTGTATCATTCTTGTATTTGATGCACCAAAAGACTGAGTTTCAAGGGACTTTTGTTGGTCTGGCTTTACAAAAATCCAGCTGGGTCATGTTGAAATATTGATACCTATAGGCAAAGATCTATGCTTAATATTAAAAGTGCTTAACTAAAAAAATGACTCGTGTAAGGACTAGTCCCTTCTAAAGAAGCTTATAATATATCCTAGAAAAGGTATACATAATTATTACATATACACATAGAGCACTTACCTTCTGCCAGTCTCTAAGCTGAATGACAAATGTCACTCTTGGGACTGCCAAGACAAGGCCTGTACTTTTCTGCACCATTAGAGCATCATGTTGACCAAAGCTGGCTTCCCAGGCTGCAATATGCATATTTGCACCAAACACTTAATGGCATCCTGTGCTTGATTTAATTATCTGTTGTCACCATCTTGAAATACATAAACTTTATAACTGGAGGACTCACATTTTTGTTTTATACCAGGTCCACAAATGATGAAGCTGGCCCTGGTGATACACATTATCTGGGACCACCCCAGTCCTCAATGACTCCTTCACAGAGGCCAGTGGATTACGGCCATTTTGGGTCTAGGTCTTTGAAAATCCAACAAAAGCTACAAACCTATTCTGCAGAAAATGAACAGCTACACCACATGAAAGGGCAAATATATACAATTATTCTGGGGTTATCCAACTCCTGGTACTTAGCAACTTTTCTAGACCCTAAAACTATGAACTATGTGGTTGTTTTCAGTCATCCAAGTACAATTGCTTGACTGTCAACCATGTGCAAGGTAATATGTTAAACCTTGAGGTCAGATTCAGGTTTGTGCCCAGGAAATGCTAATAAGTTATTCAGTCCTTCTCAGGTATATAAAAATGTGTGTTTTTCTCTTCATATGAAATCTTTGTGCTGGATGGGCAGTGGGTTACCTTGGAGGTCACCTGGCCTCTTCTATTAACTTTCTGAACCAAAGTTTATTAACCACTTACTTTATGGCAGGCCCTGTGCGAGGAAAATAGTGAGAACAAAGTGGAAAACAAGAGACACATGCTGCTATCCTCATGGAGCTGACTCTCTACTCTGTAGTGTGTGGGGGGGGAGGCAGATAATAAATGAAAATATAAGATAATGAAGCAATTATAGACATTAGAAGTATTAAGAAGAAAATGACATAAGAGTAGTCAAGATGGATCTGATGTCAGTACCTCCTGCACTTACCTGTCCCATCTGTGATGACGTGAAGCAGACCATCACCAAATCACCTTGACGACCTTCCCCCATCAAAGGGAATGTTTAAAAGGATTTGATTCCAAGCAGCCAGTTGCTATTGCTTTACTAGACTCTAGTGTGGCCATGTGCTCTTTGAGTTTTGGCCACTGCCATGTTTCCTAAGCTTTGGTACCCTCTCTGACCTTGGAGAGGTGAATCTCCTCTCTCTCTCTCTCTCTCTCTCTCTCTCTCTCTCTCTCTCTCTCTCTCTCACACACACACACACACACACACACACACAAACACACACACACACACACACACTTACTTTCTAGTCATTGCTTTATTAAACACTGATGTGTCCATGTGGCTCTTTGAGATATGCCACCATGTTTCTTGGCTTTGGCCTCCTCTGCTACCTTGGGGAGGAGAATCTCTCTCTCTCTCTCTTTCTTTCTCTCTCTCTCTCTCTCCATTCGTCATTGCCCTTGCTAAGCTATGGTCTGGCAATGCGTTTTTTGAGCTATGGCCAGGCCATGTTTTCCTAAGCTTTTACCCTTCCCCCTACCTTGGGGAGTTGAATCCCCTCTCTCTTCCCTCTTTCTAATTTATTTTCTAAATAAACTATATTTTCAGTCTAAAAAAAAAAAGAAGAAAAAAAGAGTAATCTGGAAAGAAATGGGTGAGAGATGAGAACCAAATGTCATGGAGGAGCCACTCCATGAAGAGAAGGAGTGTTGGGAAGCAGCACAACAAAAGGACAAGGAGGGGAAGAACATGGAGTATTTGGAGAACAGGAAAGTGACCTCCTGTGTCAGTTAGAATTCTACCATAGGACCCAAAGCATAGGAGCTCTTAGAAAGACCTATGAACACAATGTGCATTCCCCAAATTCAAAAGGTAGAAAATTATTCTCAGTATCTAACTTAAATTGCTCTAATCTTGCTCTTAGAAGACACAGGTCAGCTGGCAGTAGTACACACATATTATTCTGTGTCCTGAAAAATATAGTTATAATTAAAAAGAGACCCACACAGTGCCCTTATTCCTTGTGTCTTCATTCAGCCTAGGTGACCCAAACCCCAGAGAGATGCATACCTCTTGTCTTCTATGACTTGTTTCATTTTGAGAGCCAGTGTCTCTGCCTTGAGCTTTTGTAACTGAATAGAGACGCCGAGTTTTTTGGCTTCTACTCGGACCATGTTTTCTGGTTGGTCTCCAAAGAGAGCAATTCCTACCATGGGCACACCATGCTGGATGGCCTCCATGATGCTATTCTGCCCGCCATGGGTGACAAAAAGACGTATGCTGGGGTGAGCTGTTGCAAACAAGAAAGAGGGTAGAGCATTTCTAAATGAAAAGTTTCAGAACACCAGGCCGAGCAGGAAGGACATAAGAAAATGCCAAGGGGATTACGAGGTATGTTGGAGCCATCATATAACATGACTTTGCTTGGGGCATATCTAAGGGTATAGCTCCAAGATGTAGGAATCTAAGTCTTGCCTTTTCATAGAGACTTCTCATCTCAGCCAGGAACATAAAACCTAGGGAATTTGATAGAGAAGAGGACTAAGTAAGGCATGTCTCTATCTATCCTTCCTTCTCTCTGGCCTTTGGTGCCTCTCTTTGCTTCTCTCATCTCTATTCTCTCCCTGTGCATGTCTCTCTCTGTACCTACTTCCACTGTCTGTTTGGAGCTCTCTTTTATCCACTGACAACTAATTTTCCTTTTATTTTCATTCCTGAAACATTCACAGAAATTACAGCTTATGTGTTATTCATAAAAGTTACTGACTGGATGGGGTCCTCAATTATATGAGAAGCTCCTTTAAAACAAACTGAAACCTACACCTTAGCATTTCCAGTTCCTGTTTTTCTGTCCCAGCATATTTACAGTTAACTAAAGTGATTGTTGATAATGAAGGATATGTCTTTACCTGCGTCACTCAACTGCAATGTGCACCAGACTCTCCTTGTCTCTTCTTGGAAATGGGAATCATACGCCCCACCCACCCCAGAATTAAAGAGATACATTTACAGAAGTTGGACCAGAAATCTATTTCATAAATCCCCAAATTATTTTGAGCCATAATCTTGGTTATGAGCCTCTGCTTTAGTCAGTGGCTGTGACAGTGAGGTGTCTCTAAGAAGCAGACCTAGGACAAGAGAAATCTGTTGAAAGAAAGGGAGCTCTCTGGAACCAAATAGCTAAGTGGCGTAAATCACCAGGTGTGGATTTGCTAAGCTTGGAACACAGGTATTTTAGCACATTCTAAAGATATTATTGGCATCAGTAATTTGAGGCTATGAGTTGCTCACTTAGTAGATTAAGATAATATGTCCACATGTGTGTGTGGATGTGTGTTGGAATAAGAGCACATGGCTGAACTGGTGCTCATGAAGTCACTAAAGAGAGAGGCAACTCCCTCCAAGCCACTGTACGTATTTTCAGAGTTCACATGGTGTCATGTATTTTGTTTGGGTGACATTTTCCAGGATCTAATACAATAGAGTAAATGAGTCTTACAGGAATATGATTTCTGTATGCAGACAAAGGGCATAGGATAAATAAATGAAGAAAAGATAGCTGTTTTGGCATCTTATCCCACCAGAAGTATAGCCTGGTTCTGCAAGAACTCCAACTGGCTGCTCCTTTTCTTCTCTCTAAGCCTTTGTTTTACCAATCAGCAGCTCCTTCTAGGGCAGGTTCAAATACCCAGCTAGAGGACAGACCCTGTTGAACCCCAAGATAGGTAAATAGAAAGAGAGGAGCACAGCTGGGCAGCCCTTACCCAGGAGGTCACTCTGAGGAAGCCAGTCCACAATTTTTACATTTGCAGACAAGTTGACATCGTTGGGCCAATGAGAATGTTGACAATTCCATACAACTCCTTGAGGGAGGTAAGCAAAGGCCCTGTTCATTTCCTTGAGAATTTTCTGAGTCTGATAGAGGCTCACCATGGAGCCCAGGGCCACAAGAACAAAACCAGAGTCCCCAAACTCGGCAATGAAGTCCTCTAAGTCCTGGAGAGAGGTAACAAAAGAAAGGAGGTGAAAAAGTTGTTTGTGAAAGCCTAGACAACCGTGAAATAAAAAACTACTTACTAACACACCCTCCCTCCATCAGTGCCTTGTGCTCACTGTCCTGAAACTGTCATCATGGCCTCTGGTGTGACTCAGTACTCTCTGCACTGTGCTCATGTCCATTGTATTGGTGGGAATATCATTCGTTTTTGAAACTCTGACCCAGAATCATGGCCATCCTTGACCCCACACCCATTTAGGTCCAGGGAGTCATGGAAGAATTCAAAGGCAAGGTCAAAAATGATACAGTCAGGAAAAGTATCAGTGGCAGATATCAGGGTCCAACATGGGAAATGAGACTTCTGGACGTTGGAATGGAGAAGCTTGGAGAACATCATTGTTGTAGGAAGAAATGGAGGCAGAATAGACTAAGGCTTATCACCACCCACATACAATGTGCCATTAAGCATGTTGACCTCCAGTATTCCGTGATATTCTCAGTCACTGACCTTTAAATAATTCATTCTCTATCTCAGTGGTTCACCCACATGACTGCAAATTATAACCACATGGGAAGTTTTAAAAATGCAACAATGCCCCATACCAACAGCAGACCTGGGGAGCTTATATCTTAAAGTCCTCCAGGCAGTTCTTAAGGAATGTTGGTATTTAATGTCTTAACCTTGGCTTTAACACAGTTAGATGTCAATTCTTACATCCAAATATTTCTTCAGACTCTGATTCTCTCTCTACTTTTTTGTGACTTTCACTAGCTCCCAACTCCTCATCCTAGTAGATGGTTCAACCCCTACTGGATTTCACCCAGCATACCATTCCAAAAGACCAGTCTTGTCATTCTTTTTCATAATTACAAAAGCAACATAAGACCATTATACTGAAGTTGGAAAATGCAGAGAAGAAAAACTGTTTGAGAAAAAGCATAGGCTGTCTCACAGTCATTACCACTCTTACTCCCATTACTATCCTCATGACAATTCCCTTCCTTTATGGCCAAGGCCTGACCCACCCTCCTGACAGCTAAGGCCTCTCATAAAATCCCATGGTGTTATTCAGGCAACTGAATCTTCCATTACTGTAGTCTAGCCAGAGTTGCCCAGAAAACACAGTCTCATGGGCATCACATTTCCACCTCCATACATGGGCTCCCTGCTCTCTCCACCTGGGGTGCCTTCCTTCCTAGCTCCATTCCTAAAATCTCCTGACACCACCTCATGGCCCATCTTGCCCATGGATCATTTCCTAACTCTTCCTGCTCACTAAATAAGGAGGAAAAGTAGTCACTTGGTGTCTGGAAGGCCCGGACAAACCCAGACCATCAAGGGCTCTGAATTCATGGCGGTGGGATGGTTCATTTATAGAAACAGAGATGATCACATCTGCCTACAGATGTCAGGATATTATTTATGATAACTTCTGTAAGGTGGCAACCCAGTGCTTATAGGCAATAGGTAGCTAACTAATCTTATCTCTTCTCTCTTTCAAAAACTTCTATAGCAGAGGTTGTAACTTTAGGCTATGCATTCAGATCACCTGGACAACATTTACTTAATACAATGTGTGGGGTCCACCCCAGACAAATGAAATCAGAAGGTCTAAGTGGAGCCAGGAGCCAGGGATCTACGGGAATGGGACACTGGAAGTAATACCTGCAGTTCTTGCTATCAGTGCTATACAATCCTGCCCTGGTTGCACTCTGTCTCGTGGTGTTACCTGTTTCATTGTGAATAACTCATATCCTTAGAAATTATTGCATTTAATGGGCGCTAACTACATATTTATCATATGCATGATCATACAAAATGAAAACAAAATTAGCAACTTTAATTAAAAACGTATCCCACTGAGGCTAGGACTAGAATGAGGTTAACAGAGGAGTCAGAGGATCCCATATAAGAATGCCCTTGATCTCAGGATTCTGCAAGGCCCAACACTGTACTTGCACAGTCCTGAAATTGAGTACTTCCTTAAAAATCATATCCCAGATGCCTCCACTGCCTAACCCTACTTCAGTCTCAGAATCCCACTAGCTAGTGGCAGCCACCTATTATGAATTGAAGGACTCTGTGTGAAACCCAAACTGGATACCGAGAGTTCACTTACTTGTGATACTGGTTTAATAGGTCTGGCCATTAAGCCTCCAACATAAACAGTGTTGGGAAGCAGGGGCCGGGAAAAATCAAAGGCAAAGTCAGAGTTCACAAACCACAGCTCTGATTTCCGTAGGAGATGAGATAAAACTGGCCTCGAGCCTTCTGAGAAATGCTCCTTGATGGTGTTGTCAAACTTAGAGTGCATTTGCCATTGCTTCCTGGTGAAATGAAAGAACATCAGGAAATTCTTCACTCGGCTCCAGAAGTCCATGTGGTCAGTCAACAAGGAACCGAATACCGGAACATAAGACAAAGGGTTTGGTAGCCCAATGTCCAAAGAGCCAAAGGAAGAGGCAAGAATGGACACAAATGGCTTCCCAAGCTTCTCAGCAATCAGGAAAGGACAGAAGTCAAAAGCTTCAACTATCACCATGTCGAAGTTCTCATTCTTTAAGGAATCCATGATATCCCTTCTCCTTAGCAAATGACTGCACTGAAACCCCATTTGTTCCACAAATTTTAAAAAGTTTTCAAATATTCCTCTGTAACATAGAGAATAAATAATAAATATTCATGGAAGGTGTTAAATTCACAATATGTGAAAGAATTTTAAGATACAGACAAAATATCCTAGAGAAGCAAAGCATATCTAGCAGTAGCCCACAAATTCAGCTTGCTTTCCACAAATACCCTTTGCCATGGTCATTCTGGTTCAAATGTGTCTGCTCCCTAGATTATAGCTTCTTCCCTCTCCTTCCCCCCAATCCAGACCCCATCCACCAGCCATGCCAATTCAAGATCATTCTGCTCTGGGAGCCATCTTTGACAGCAGCAGATCTCAGAGTTGTAGGTCTCCTAGATAAATGCTGTTGTGCCCTGTTTAACCTTTATTTACATACTGACTTTTTATGAGTGATTTTTGCATTTACCCAGTCAATACGTGTAAGTAACTTGAAGACAGAGTTGATCAATATTGATGATATATGGTATTTTTTAATTACTGTGAGTTCACATATGAGAGATTATCTCACCCAAAGAATTCTATGAGCATGAACTGAAAAACTCAGCTAAAAATGAGAAGTTTACTTTTCTATGCCTAGGCGGTAAGCAACGGAAAACAGCAACAACAACACCAAAAACCTAGTTTTTAAACACAGTGTTATCCTTTTCACTTCAATGCAGCCTGAGGTATACAGAGAAGGTAATGTCAAAGCTTTACTGACATGTAATGAAGATTTTTCCCATGCTATTAGTCCAGGAACCATTCTTCTTTCAATTGTTTCCCATCACTACCTTCACAGACTATGATCCTGTCTTACAGCATGCTGGGGAAATAGATGAGGATGCCCAGGAAAGAGTTAATAGATCAGGGGCTCTAGATATTAGAAGGCTGCTGGCTGCTTGGAAGACTGAGAGAACTAGTACCTGGAAATACCTGTAACCTGTGGCCACTGCACCATTGCCCTCCAGTTCAAGAAGGCCCTGAAGTTGAGAACTCGTTAGTGCTGTGCAGATCTCTGCCTGATATTCAGGATCAACTTCAAGTCATCAATAAAAGTGATTGGCTGAAATCATCCTCTGTTGTGTATTTTTAAAGATTCACATAACAAAGGAATGGTTGCAAAACATTTTGAATAATTTTAGAAATACAGAAAAAATTTTAGAATATAGTTCATTAATCATATTTAAACTTGAGAAATTTTAAGAATGCACTGTTACCTATATCTGTCCTTCAAAATATTAAACTGGGGGAGAAGAGGCAAGGAATATACTTAAAACGGATAACTAACTATGCAGATGACATAGACTCAGTGTCAAATGGGTGGGTAAGATCAGATCTATAGAAGAGGGAGTGAGGTCTTCCAGCTTGGGTGAGGAAGGTTTTATGAAAAAGTAAAACTTGAGAACCACTTTGACTACTAAGTAGAATTTTCGAGGAAAGAAAGGAGTAAGACCACTGTAAGTAACCAAAAAAGGCATGAATCTCTATCTTTCATCTTTTATGTCTAAGAATAAAAAGTATGTGTTTCTTTCCTTTCTAGGTGAAGTAAAAGCAGTCAGCTTCATGTCTCATTTTGTAACAGGTTGATTGTTTTTTTAAAAAACTTTTCATGTTCAACTTATGCAAAATCAGTGTTCATAAGTCTTCCATTTATTTATGAATGTATGCATGGAGAAGAGAAGAAAATTAGTGGGAAAATGTGGATCAGATTTCCCTATCAGCAATGAGAAGTTGAGGGACCTAACACTGTTTCTGTTTTGAGGAGACTATAAACAATGATTGTAGGTGAAGTGCTGCAAAGAAATCCCAGAAGAAACGACCTCCCACTTTCTACAGAAATACATTAATGTGTTTAGTATAAGAAGGACATTACAGAAAAAGAAGAATTTTCAGCGACTGTACTGGATGATTTGGTGTATAATACTTATCTATTCCATCCACCTATCATCTGTCCTTTCTTCCATCCATCCATCCATTCATCCATCCATCCCTTTCTCTTATTCTCATTCCAAGTATCCATGTATCCATCCACTAATTTTTATGATTAAGATAGTGACTCCTTGGTTCAAATATTTTTTTAAAAATTACCTGCCATGTAAAGCTTCTTCCATAAAGAAATCAAAACACTTATTAAATTTTTTTTGATGGTCTTTAGGTGGAAGCCAACTGATGACTTGGTATGATTTGTCCTCCTTTTTAAAATCTAAGAAAATAGCAAGTGGTTAAAAATGTTAATATGCCACACAACATGATAACATTAGCATAAAATATCAAAATGTGTTTATTCTTATGATTTTGTATTTATTAGATTGTTTCCTTTTTAAAGTATTTCTATCTTATTTTGTTGCTTTCTCATTTATTCAGTCTCATAAATAGCATTTATTGAGACCTTTACAATGACCAGAATTTTTTTTTCAATTTAAAGTAATGAAGGTTTCCATTTAAAGATATAGTTATTTTTTATTTTACAGGTAAGAAAAAAGCTGATTTAGTTTAAGATAATCAGAGTAGCACACATAGGAAGTGTTAGAGTTTGTATTTAAATATAGTACAGATCGTTTTGATTCCAGAGTTTCTGCTTTTTTCATTTAAGAAAAATCATTTTCATTACTTAATGTGATACATGCAAATAATTTTTTAATTAAGTCAAAAAGTATTAAAAATTTTTATTAAAAGAGTAGCCCCCTATGTCTGTACTTACCAGCCTGGTTCCTTCTCTATTACCCATGTGTAATAAAGAGTCACTCTCTTTTTATTTTTATCTCTTGGCAGGTTTAAAATGCCACCTCCTCTTCCATCTTCTTTGCTGTCTATGGGCAAATTGGTAAGAAAACCCACACATACTTCCTCCCTTACCCCTGGTAGAATTACAAACCATGCCCATTAGGTTGCTGCAGGAGATTCTCACCCCATCTCAAGCCCTCTTCACAATAAAAACTCAAGCTAGTCATTTCTCTCTGCACTCTAAAGCCACTTTTAAAGATTTGCCTGAGAGTTTCTTGTTCTTTTTTAAAAAGTTATATTCTATCAGTAATAACTCTTTCATACTCTCTTAATGTATGTGTGGCTTTATCTGATGATATCGAAGCCAAATTTTATATAAGAGGTGAAGGTAGATTAACACATAGTTTCATGCATTAAGGCCCCCATACCCAGTCTTATTGAATTTACAGACTCTATCCAAGTATATACCGGCAAACACTTTGCAGTCATAGATTGGGCTAGTATGTTCTATTCAGTGCCTATTGCAACAGACACTCAGCTACAGTGTGCCTTTACCTTGGAAGGACACAGTGCACCTTTAGCTGGATACTTCAACAGCCCTACTATTACCCACAATCTTTGCCAGCAAGATCCACTGTATCCAGCTTTCTCCAGGAGTACAGTCTTGACATAACATTGAGGATGTCCTCCTCTGGAGAGATTCATTTGCCACACTTATTCAAGAGATAGAAACATTCACAAAATGTTTAAACAAGGAAAAGCCATTGTTTCATATATAATACAAGACCCAGTAATTCAATTAAATCTCAAAGAATTATTTGTTAGTTGAAGGCTTCTCCATACTGACACTATCCAGAAACAACTATGGAGCTTCCCTGCACACACAATATTACAAGCCCAACATTTTTTCTTATTGCATTCTAAAGACAACCCATTTTCATTTATTAATTATACATAAACCCATTCATGCTTATTACTTGAAAATCAGCCCATTTTGAATAGTCCCCCCATAAACAGAAGGCTCTAGAATCTACTCAAATTGCAATGCAATAAGCTCTCACATTAGTACCTACAGACACACCTTTACTGTACAGGCTTTAGCAACCTCCACTCATGCCTCCTGGAGTTCTCTTGATCACCTGTCATGGTTATATTAGTTTCTTACTGATGCTGTACAAATTACTACAAGTTTAGTGGCTTAGCACAACACAAATGTATTATACTTCTGGAGGGCAGACGTCCAAAATGAGTCTCAATAGAATACAGTCAAAGTATAGGTAGAGCTGTGTTCCTTCTGAAGGCTCTAGAAAGCAATCAATTTTTTGCCTTTTCCAGTTTCTAGAGGCTATCTGCATCCCTGGTTCATGGCCCCCTTCCAACATGCAATTACATCATTTTGATGTTTTCTTCCATCATCACTTCTTTTTTCTGAGTCTCCTACCATCTCCTTTCCTTCATAAAACATGTGGTAATTACATGAGACCCACTTGGTTAATCTATGGTAATTCGTCTATCTCAGAATCTTTGTGTTAATCACAAAGATTACAAGGTTTCATTCATTCATTACATTCATTACATTCATTACATTCATTCATTCATACATTCATTCATTACATTTATTCATTACAAGGTTTCATTCGCCATTTAAAATGGCATAGTCATAGTTTCAGGGACTAGTACCTAAATATCTTGGGGAGATATCATGTTTAGGGTCTAATCAGCTCTGTACCCCAAATATTCATGTACATCCAACATGGAATGAAATTGTATTCATCCTATCCCAACAACCCCAAAAGCCTCAAGTAATTACACCATAGATTTAAAGTGCAAAAGGTCTAAAGCTTGTCAGTCCAGACGTCCTAAATCAAATCATTCAAATAATCTAAATCAGATATGGGTGAGAGTCTGGGTATATAAATCATTCAAGGGGAAAACTGCTCCCTATGTGTGAATCTATGAAGCTAGGAAAAATGTTATCTGCATCCCAAAATCAATAGTGGAACAGGCACAAGGTATCAGTTACAGGCATTGCCATTCAAATGGAAACAAAACAAATGTCTAAAAAAATGAGTCACTACTTCCAGAAAATGTTGACACCAACTGAGCAAACAAAATTAGGTTTTAAAGACTAGGATGAATACACTGATTTGCATCCCAGCACTCTGGCCTTGAATATCTGCCCTCTGAATTCACTGATTCACCATCAGAGTTACGTTTGCTTCTTCATGAAGGGTAGCATGTGCTTACAGCTGAGTAGTTTATCAGTTCATTTCCTCCTTACAGAATTTTGGGAGTTCATTGGCCTTTTTTCCTGTCACTATCTCTTTGCATCTCTCAATCCAAATGGTAGTGTTACTGCTGGTATAAAATTATTGGGTACCTTGTAGATCTCCTATGCATGCCATGGAAATTCACTTCGCTAGATTAGAGGCTGCTCCTCAGATCTCTACTAGATAATGTCATCTCTCTTTTGGCTCTACCACTATGGATGCAGGGATCCATGTGTCATACACCTAATTGCAGGATGGTTCTTCTTCAGGTAGCCTGGACAGACCCTATTCCCCTCGCCTTTCTCACTTGCAGTTCTCAAAAATAACAGTAGAATAGGCTGGAACGCTGAGGACGAAAAACGAACCTTTTTTTCTTTTCCTTGCCAAATTCCCTCCTCGGGGGTATAGAGAGACATTTTTTGTTGTTGTTGTTGTTTTTAATTGATCTTCCCTATATCGTGGTTTACTTTCCAACTTACTCTACCGGCAAACACTTTGTAGTCATAGATTGGGCTAGTATGTTCTATTCAGTGCCTATTGCAACAGACACTCAGCTGCAGTGTGCATTTACCTTGGAAGGACACAGTGCACCTTTAGCTGGATACTTCAACAGCCCTACTATTACCCACAATCTTTGCCAGCAAGAGCCACTGCATCCAGCTAACATCACATAACAGATAAAGAAAGAAAATCAAAGTATTTGATGATCTGTTAGAGCTGTCTTTTGGTTCTATTGTACTTCAAGCTCCTTTTAAGACACTTATCATCTAATCTTTCTGATGTCTGCCACCCATGAGTTTTCATCTACATACCAAGAAACATGGGATATCAAAATTCCTTAAGAGACAATTCTTGTTACTAACTGCCAGTCAGGAAATCTTTGAATCCAACAATAACCTGCAAGGCCCCACTTGAAGATGCCCTGCCTTCTCAGGCCAAACCAATGTAAATCTCACATTTATTGATTTATGGTTTTCTATAACTGTTGCTTTTCTAAGATGTATATAACCAAGTTGCAGTTGAACCATACTTTGTCAGGACCTCTTGGACACTGGTGTCATAGGCTTGGTCACTCACATTTGGCACAGAATAAGCCATCTTAAATATTTTGCAAACTTTGGAATCTTTTGTCATCAGCACCTTAGATAGAAAGAAAATGGGTAGAATAGTCCAGGATTTGTTACAATCCCTAGTAAAAGAGTATGTCTTTGAACTCTGTAGCCCAGTAAGTCCCATACCCCAGGGTATAAAACCCAGGGTGATCTGTTTTTCATAGTTCTTCAACTGTAATGCAACTGGAACATGTACAGTTGAGAGTTCTTTTATACTGGGGAGTTTTTTTTTTTAATTTTAGAGATATGGGGTACAATTCAGGGTTGGGTATACAAATGTTCTTTTGAAAATACCCTTGTTGATGAGGTATACCCCGCCTTTCCCGGCAGATTCCCACTATTGCTAATCCTGCCTCCCCCCATCCATTGGCAGTTTCCCTGCT
>CAUYQG010117718.1:0-19954 GCA_963574415.1 Tarsius wallacei
CGCCCGGCTAATTTTTGATTTATTGTAGAGATGAGGTCTCGCCAAGTTGCCCAGGCGGGTCTCGAACCCGCGGGCTCAGGCAATCCACTCACCTCAGCCTCCCCAGGCGAGGGATTACAGGCTGAGCCACCGAGCCCAGCTAGCAATATCTTTGACAATATTTATTTTTTAATCAATCAGTAGAAGCAAATTTTTCTGAGATTCTTGACATTAAATGATCTTTATTTATTTATTTATTTTTTCTTTTTGAGTCAAAGTCTCTCTCTGTCACCCAGGCTGGAGTACAGTAGCACACTCATGGCTGCTGTAGCCTCCATGTACTGGGCTCAGGTGATCCTTCCACCTCATCCTTCCAAGTAGCTGGAACTACAGTTATACACCACTATGCCTAGCTAATTTCTTGACTTATTGTAGAGATGAGGTCTTGCCAAGCTGCCAGGCTGGTCTCGAACCCCTGGGCTCAGGCAATCCTTTCACCTCTGTCTCCCAAAGTACTGGAATTACAAGAATGAGCCACCCGCAAGATCTTTCATCTTAAAAATGTCAATATTCTCTGCTCTGGAGGTTGGGCAAAATTGGAAAGGAACAGAGGAAGAAGTGGTAATAGGAAAAAAGTCACAAACTTGCCTTTTTCCACCTCATGTGTTCACCTGGTCAATCTACTTGGCATAATCGAAGAAACAAAAATAAAACCAGATGGAGGAAAACAGCCTATGATTTCACCAAAGCTCCATAGGATAACCTTCAGCAACATCACTGAAACTTGTCCCCAGGTGTCCCTATTGTTTGCTTGCTGGGTCTCTTAACCATGAACCATGTTTCTCTAAGACTCTTGGTGGGAGCTACTCAAGCCTCAGTGATACAGGGATCTCTGCATCACCTGTCCCTTTCCTCACGGTGCTTTGTCACTCCAAGTCTGCGTTTGAGCTAGAGTCTTAACAGAACTTCCTGCTCAAATTCTCTCTGGAACTCTAACCCTTTTTATCTTCCTTCGTGTTGTTCCTCATTTCATCAATGTCAGCTCTCCCAGAATTGTGGTCTCCTTAGTCCACTGTTTATTTCCTCCCTGCCTTCCTGACTCCCTGCCAAGTTTCCAAATAAGCATGTTTTAAAATTTTTTTTAATGTTTATTATCTTATTTATTTATTTTTAATTGGCAAGTAATAATTATACATATTTATGGGGTACATAGTGATGTTTTAGACTTATAATGTAGAGTGATCAAATCAGGTTAATTAACATATTCATCATCTCAAACATTTATCCTTTCTTTTTTTTTTTTGAGTTGGAGTCTCACTGTGTGCAGTGGCATGCTCATGGCCTTCGCAACCTTGACCTACTGAGCTCAGGTGATCCTTCTGCCTCAGTCTTCCAAGTAGCTAGAACTACAGCCATGCATCACCATACCCAGCTAATTTTTTGATTTATTGTAGAGATGAGGTCTTGCCAAGTTGCCCAGGCTGGTCTCAAACCTGTGGGCTCAGCCTCCCAAAGTGCTGGGATTATAGGCATGAACCACCGTGCCCAGCCCATTTATCCTTTCTTTCTGTTGGGAACAGTCAACATCCTCCTAGTTATTTGAAACTATATATTATTGTTAACTATCGTCATCCTACAGTGGTATAGAACAGTAAAACTTATTCCTTTTATCTAGCTACAATTTTGTTTTCTTTAAAAATAAGCACATTTTAAGACCGGGCTTGGTGGCTCAGCCTGTAATCCCAGCACTTTGGAAGGCCGAGTTGAGTGGATTGCCTGAGCCTGCAGGTTCGAGACCAGTCCAGGTAACTTGGTGAGACCTCATCTCTACAATAAATCAAAAATTAGCCGGGCGTGGTAGCATGCGCCTATAGTTCCGGCTACTTGGAAGGCTGAGGCAGAAGGATTGCTGGAGCCCAGCAGATCGACACTGGACTGACCATGAGCTTGCCATTGCACTCCAGCCTGGACAACAGAGTGAAACCCCAACTCAAAAAAAAAGTACATTTTTTAATCAAAGAAAATGCCCACTGGTCAGCCGCCCAAGTATCTTAACTATATCTCGGTTATGTCAGCTTAAAAGCAGAGCACAAACCCTTCACAACTATTGCAAGGACCTCATTACTCCTAGCACTTTGACTTCATTTGTCTGGTCTTTACTGAAGCTTTGTGGATCACAGAGTGGGGTCCAATCAAGCAGCACATTAGATATTTCTCTTCTCTTAAAGGCCTTGTCTGGCCTTGACCCCAACAGAATTGTTGTAGGAAGGGCTTTCTTGCCAAAGCTTTCCCATACTCCTTCCAGTCCCTCTGGCTTCTCCCTTCTTTATTCTCCCTCTATGCTCCCCACTTTCCTTTCCGTGCAGAACATTTGAACTCTGCTCCAGCTTCAAGTCATTTTTGTGAGCCCATGTCTGCAGACCCAAGCTCTTTAAGCTGCTTAACCAACAGCCTGTCAATTGACAAAAACCCTCTTTAGAAGGCAGTTTACTCATTCTCTTTTGTGGTCTGACTTTGTCCCGTGGGGCCTGGCTCCGTTAGGCAGTTTATCATATGTATTTCTTTCAAACAAATGTAATAGCCTTATCAATGTAATGCCTTGGAGTGTGGGCTCTACAATCCAGCTACCAGGGTTCAAGTTCTGGCTTTCCTACCAGAATACCCAAATTGGTTAGGTACAGGTGAAAGCTGCAAAAAGAGTAAAATGTCTCTGTATGTTCTGCCCTATGAATTTCCATGGAACCACTAACCTTATCTCATGTGTGTCCTCAATTACCATTTCATTTCATGAACTCTTTGAAAAGAGTGTAGTTCTTTTCTTTTTGCTTACTTTTTTTCTTTCTTAAAATTACTGTTCCTGGTGAACATAATCTAGAACAATTTTGCATAGGCATTTAAAGGCAGGTAGGCATTATCCTTCTAGGAATAATATTTTATCTTATTTTTTGAGTTGGAGTCTCACTCTGTCACCCAGGCTGGAGTGCAGTGGCATGCTCATAGTCACCACAGCCTCAATCTCCAGGGCTCAGGCAATCCTTCCACCCTCAGCCTTCCAAGTAGCTGAAACTTAGGCCCATGCCATCATACCAGGCTAATTTTTTTATTTATTGTAGAGATGAGGTCTCACCAAGTTGCCCAGACTTGTCTCAAACCCGTGGGCTCAAGCAATCCTCTCACCTTGGCCTCCCAAAGTGCTGGGATTATAGGCATGAGCCACTACGCCCAGCCTACTTTTTAAATAGGGTTTTAATATTTGCTGATAAACAAATTAAATAGATGTTTAACAGATTAGACATATTGACTTTGGTGTGTTGCTCAAGGTACTCCAGAGAAACAGAACCAATAGTATATATATTGATTTACAAGAGAACAGGGTATATATAGAGAGAGAGATTTATAAGAGATTTGTTAGTAAATTGACTCATGTAAATATGGAAGCTGAGAAGTACCAAGGTCTGCCATCTGGAGCTGAAGAGCCAGGAAAGCTGGTGGTATCATTCAGTCCAAGTATGAAAGTCTGAGAACTAACAAGGGGATGGGGGAGGAAGTGTCCCACATGGTACAAGACCCCAAGTCTGGATGATACAGAGACCCACTAATGTCCGTTCATGTTGCCATAGCCCCTAGAGAAGGGTACCCCCAGTGGGTAACTTTAGGGCATCCTTGACTTCCTTGCAGACTGCACCCAAAGATGTAATCCCTATTTACTTCCCTTCTTAGTAATCATAGGTTTGAACAATATAGTATCAATGTAATCATAAGTCTTGTAATTTGTGTAACTTTTGCATCAATATAATCATAAGTCTTGTAATTTGTGTAACTTTTGCATCAATAGAATCATAAGTCTTGTGATTTGTATAACTTTTGTATCAATGTAATTGTGAGTCTTGTGACTTGGGTAACTTTTGTAACACATGACAAACTTCCTTTTCTCTCATATGTCACTAATCTAAATGTAAAACGCAGTTGTAACTTAAGTCCTATACAATGCTCTGCTGGTTACGTGGCTAATGTATAGGTACTGACAACTCTGGACTATATACATGAGCTGTAAAAGCCTGGAGGGCAAGCAGAACTGTTTTAAAAAGACCTCAAGTCCAGCTCTGTTCCCTGGATTCAAACTCAGAAATAAACTTTCTACCAGTTCCCTGCCCCTTTGATTTATTGGTATCAAGGGGAGCAGCTGATCGTTACTCAGACCATAACATGAAGGTCCGAGAACTAGGAGCTCCAATGTCTGAGGCAGGAGAAGACGAGCAAATTTGCCCTTCCTCCGCTTCTTTGTTCTTTTCAGGCCCTCAACAGATTGGATGATGCCAGCACAGTTCTTTACTCAGTCCACCAATTAAAATGCTAGTCTCTTCCAGAAGCACCTCACAGACACAACCAGAAGTAATGTTTTACCAGCTTACTGGCTATGTGAGCATCCCTTTGCCCAGTCAAGTTGACACATAAAATTAACCATCCCACTTGGAGAACTGAAATAAGATCAAGTGAGTCTGACCCCTAGTTCTGAACCTTAAACTACACATAATTTCCACAGCCCCCATTAGATTAGCCTCTCACAGCATCAGGGAAAAGATATAATTCCTCAGCAGGGCATACAGATAGGAAGACCATTTCATTTGCCCAGGATAGTGCTGGCATAATTATAAATAGAAGCCCTTTTCATCTCAAAAGAATGTTCCATTTTGGACAATCTTCTGTATGATCTCCCTCAGTGAGGCACCTTCTTCCACCGAAACTCCTAAACCACAACTCCCCTTTCCTACCCTCACCCGATCTCATACTGGACACAAACATCCGGATCCTCCTGCTGTTCCTACAAACCCCACACCTCCAGGCTGGCTCAGAGAGGTACAGTGCTGAAGGGATAGAGCCTGTCCATGTCCCCTTCTCTCTCACTGACCTCTTCCAAATCGAAAAAAGACTAGGCTCCTTCTCCTCTGACCCTGACACTTACCTTAAGGAATTTACATATTTAACCCAATCTTATGATTTAACCTGGCATGATCTTTACATAATCCTCTCACCCATTCTTCTACCCGATGAGAAGGAATGCGTCTGGCTGGCAGCACCAGTTCACGCCGATAAACTTCATCAGTTAGATGACCAAAAGCCAGTGGGGGCGACTGCGGTTCCCCAAGAAGGGCCCAACTAGGATTATCAAACCAGTAGACCTGGTCGAGCCTCACACAACCACATGATACCCTGCCTCGTTGCAGGCCTCTAAAAGGTAGCCCATAAGGCTGTTAATTATGATAAAATCAGAGAAATCACCCAAAACTCAGATGAAAACCCAGCTCAATTTCTGGCCCACTTGACAGTGGCTCTCCAAAAATATACTAAAATTGATCTGGCCTCAGCTGAAGGAACAGTTGTTCTTAATACTCACTTTATCTCTCAGTCAGCCTCAACATCAGGGAAAAGTTCAAAAAGGTTGACGAAGGGCCGCAAATCTCTCAATGAGACCTCCTTTGTATGCCTTTTATTTTTAAATTAGAGTCTCACTCCATCACCCAGACGGGAGTGATGCTCATGGCCACCCTAGCATCAACCTGCTGGATTCCAGTGATCCTTCTGCCTCAACTTTCCAAGTAGCCAGAACTACAGGAGAGCGCTACTACTCCCGGCTAATATTTTTTTTATTTACTGTAGAGATGAGGTCTCATCAAGTTGCCTAGGCTGGTCTTGAACCCTCAGGCTCAAGCAATCCTCTCACCTCAGTCTCCCAACTGGTATTACAGGCTTGAGCCACCATGCCTGGCCGGTTGTATGGCTTTTAAGGTCTTTAATAATAGGAAGAGCAGGCAAAGCTAGAAAAAAGAGAGATCGGGCCAAATACTGGCGGCAACCCTTAAGGGCTCTGAGCCAAACGCCCCATTTAAAGGAGCCCCCTCAAAAGCACCACCAGGCCGTGCTTCAAATGCAGCAAGGAGGGCCATTGAGCAAGAGCATCCAAACTCCCAGCCTCCGTCAAAACCCTGCCCACTATGCAGACAACCAGGACACTGAAAGGCTGACTGCTCTCTCTCCTCCAAGGGGGACTGCATCCCCTTCTGTTCCTGTCCTTAATCTATCCGACCTCGCGGCTGAAGATTGAAGGTGCTCAGGGTCCACGTCCCCGTCTTCCATCTCAATCTCAGAGCCCAGGGTAACTATCCAAGTGGCAGGTAAGCCCATCTCCTTTTTAACAGATACGGGGCCACTTACTCTGCCCTTCTCGAATTTTCAGGACCTGCTCGTCCCTCCAACATTTCCATTGTCGGGGTTGACGACCTTATCTGTCTCCCCTAATTACTGAACCTATGTTATGCGTTATCCAAAATACTTCATTCACATACATTATTACAGCCTAAATGCCCTACCCCCCATCCTTGGTCGAGACCTTTTATCCAAATTGCAGGCTACATTTTCCTTCCACCTCCCCACCTCACAATCTGCCTTTCTCCTTCTTCTCAACCAACAAGATGTGTCCCAACCCGAACAAGCCCTGTCTTATCCTCTCCCTGCTTCCATTGTTCACCCAAAGGTCTGAGATACTGCTACCCCTTCCATCACAAGCCACCACACTCCAGTCCAAATACACCTTAAAGATCCACCCAAATTCCCAAATCAACCTCAATACCCCATCTCCTTAACACACCAACAAGGCCTTACACAGATTATCACCTAGTCTCTCTTAATCTTGCTCCCAGCACACTTCTGCAATATATAGATGATGTCCTTCTATGCACCCCTTCCTTAGAACAGTGCACCCAACATACAGCTCAGCTCTTGAACTTTCTTGCTGAAAAAGGGTACAGCGTTTCCCCGTCCAAGGTCCAACTCTGTACACCCAAAGTGACATATTTAGGAGTCTCCCTACTCTACTGAAAGGAAAATCACTATAGATCGAAAAGCCCTTATATCCAACTTACCCATGCCTACCACTAAAACTGAAATTTTGCCCTTCCTTGGTGCAGCCAAATTCCTCTGTTTATGGATCCCCAACTTTAGCCTCCTGGCTACGCCTCTTATAATGCAGCAAAAGACAGCTTCCTAGAACCAATAAGCCCCTCTGTCCATCTGGTCCTGCCTTTCAATGCACTGAAACAGACTTTGCTCTCTGCCCCGGCTTTAGCACTTCCTGATCTATCCCGCCCTTGCCTCCTATACACCACAGAGAGGAGAGGGACAGCCTTAGGGGTCCTAGGTCAAAGAAAAGGTCCTGCATTTATACTAGTTGCCATCTTTCTAAACAACTCCACAACACAGTTAGAGGATAGTCGATATGCCTGTGAGCCTTGGCAGCCACAGCCACCCTAGCTCAGGAAAATAAAAAACTTACCCTTGGCCAGAAAACTACTATCCTCTGCCCACATGATTTAAAAGATTTGCTTTACTATAAAGCCATAGGATTTCTCTCCCCATCAAGAATACAATTATTACATATTACTTTTTCTGAATCCCCTAACTTTGTCATAGAAAAATGTCCAAATCTGAACCCAGCAACACTCTTACCAGATATTACCAAGCCACTTATTCACTCATGCATAGAGACCCTTGAAGAATTACAACCAGACTTTCCTTAAATTTTATCTGAGTCCCTTGAGGATGCAGAGGCTACATGGTATATCGATGGCAGCTCCATGCTTACTTCCAATAAGGAAAACAGTGCCGAATATGCTATTGTATCAGATACCAACATTATTGAATCTAAACCCCTTCCCCATGGAACAACCTCTCAAAAAGCCAAGCTCACTACCCTTACCAGTGCCCTCACTCTAGCTAATAGCAAAAAGGTTAACATCTATACTGACTCTAAATATGCCTTCCACATCCCACACTCCTATGCCAATATTTGGAAAGAACGAGGATTCCTATCCTCCAAGGACTCCCCCATAATCATCGCCCCTCGCATTCTCAAACTACTTGAAGCAGCCAATCTACCCAAAAAAGTCAGTGTAATCCACTGTAAGGGACATCAATTTCCACATCCCACACTCCTATGCCAATATTTGGAAAGAACGAGGATTCCTATCCTCCAAGGACTCCCCCATAACCATCGCCCCTCGCATTCTCAAACTACTTGAAGCAGCCAATCTACCCAAAAAAGTCGGTGTAATCCACTGCAAGGGACATCAATTTCCCTGGGAAACATGGAAGCTAAACAGGTGTCTCTTCTTAGCAGCCCAGCTCCTCAATTAATAGCCATTGCCGAAGCTGTTAACCCTGTCTATGCTCCCAAAGAAAGAACGAACCTTTTAGATAAAGGACCATATAAACAGGATAATTGACTCTTAAACCAAGGGTTTTACATCCTTCCAGAAGCTCAAGCATACCATAGTTTCACAACTACATCAAGCCCTTCATATTGGATACAGACCCCCCTCAAACACCTTTTAGAACCTCTTTTAACTTGCAAAAACTTAGGTTCCCTCCTTCGGGAAATCACACAAACTTGTACAATCTATACAACAGTCTCCCCTCAGGGTGCTATCCGACCACCTTCCTTCCCCACCCATCAGGTTAGAGGTCATATTCCTGGACAGGACTGGCAAATCGACTTTACACACATGCCACCCCACAAAAGGCACAGATACTTATTAACCTTAGTAGACACCTTCTTGGAATGGGTAGAAGCTTTCCCTTCCACCAATGAAAAGGCCTCTGAGGTAACTAAGGTCCTCCTTCAAGAAATAATTCCTTGCTTCGGACTTCCCCAAACTCTTCAATCAGACAATGGGCCAGCCTTCATCCCTAACATTACCCAACAGGTCACAAAGGCCTTAAATATAACCTGGAAACTTCACATTCCTTACAGGCCCCAGTCTTCTGGAAATAGAAAAGGCTAATAGTATTATTAAAAACACCTAATCAAACTTTCTCTAGAACGTCAACAGCCCTGGACAGAACTTCTTCCTATAGCCCTGACCCACATTCGTGTCCATCCACAAGCACCTTCCTTTCTCAGCCCTTTCGAACTCGTGTACAGCAGGCCCTTCCTCTTAGGAAATTTTCCCAAACAACTGTCCCTCCTAGGAGATTACATCCCCACCCTTAATCTAGTAAGACATTTCTTACGGGAACATGCCGACCAGGTACTCCCAAAACTCCTACAACCACCATATGTTGGAACCCCTTTATCTCCTGGAGATTGGGTCTTATTAAAATCTCTACATATAGGATGGGCTCAGTGGCTCAGCCTGTAATCCCAGCACTTTGGGAGGCTGAGGCAAGTGGATTGTCTGAGCCCGTGGGTTCAAGACCAGCCCAGGCAAATTGGCAAGACTTCATCTCTACAATAAATCAAAAATGAACCAAGCATAGTAGCACACACCTATAGTTCCAGCTACTTGAAAGGCTGAGACAGAAGGATCGCCAGAACCTAGCAAGTCGACACTGGGGTGGCCATGAGTGTGCCACTGCACTCAAGCCTAAGAAACAGAGTGAGACTACAACTCAAAAAAAAAAAAACTACATACCTAAAACCCCAATGGACTGGACCATTTGGGGTACTTCTCAGGACTCCCACTGCAGTGAAACTTTGAGACCATATAACATGGATCCATTTTTCCAGATGAAAAAAGATTTCTCAGCCGCCCTCTAAATCTTCAGCCATCGCCTGAACTGCCACCACTGCGCTACTCCAGCTCTGTTATTGGGCCCACTAAGCTCCAGCTCACCCCCATTTCTGAAAAACAGCAAAACCATGAGCCATAATCAAACACCTATCTACTTTAACATACCTACTACCTACTATGAATACACTTTTTTTCATTATTCACATTGCTTTGTTTATTATACTTATCATCCTGAGCGCCTTATTTCACCTTTGTAACCCCTCCAACTCTTCCTGCCACTGGGGTTGCCTATCTCTCTAATACGAACTCAGATCACTGCCATTGTTATGAATACTTGAATCATGTTCTCTGCTTTTTCTGCTCAAGGGAAATCTGCAAAAATACCCCTTTGTCTTTGCCTTACCAAATTCTCTACATCACCTCATCCTTCCCCTTCACATCCATAAACAAATTTCAGAGCTTCTCCTAGATGCTTGACTCCAGGGAGACTCTGACTATATCTGGGGTGACATCAAACATTTAATATATCCTCCAAACCCTCAATTTTAAGATAAAATGCAAGTTATCATCTTTCTTCTCCTCAACTCTCTACTTACCTCCCCCAACCTAACTTCCAAACGTCTCAGACCCTATCAAGACCTCATGGATATTACTTACTTATATAAAACCTTAAAAACCTAACCCGTCATCTTCTCAACTCCTCCAGTCCCAACTTAGCCAAAGATTGCTGTCTCTGTCTACCTGCCCAGGATTCAACCATCCCTATCCCTATCCAACACTGGACTACTAGTACCATGACCTTTCACCACAAATATCAGGGGGGCTGACCCTTCCAACTAATGAACATTGGCGATCTGTATCATTTTATCATAAATGAATACACCAAAAGGTCCCTAACAGGCAGAGCCATCAATCTCCGAACATCACCCAAACACCCAATTTGGGGACCCATCTCAACCTATACTACTCTTAAATTTCAAGCCCCCCTCTGTATAAAATGGGTCCAACAAAACGGCAAACACCTGGGTACCCTTTCAAAACTCGCTCTGCAACCATACTGTTACAATAATGCCATCAAATAATTGGGCTAACTACCAACTAACTCAAATGGCCTCCTTTTCAAAACCTGTATGCTTTTCAGCTAAACCAAAATACAGGCTTCAGAGTTAAAAAATAAAAACTCAGCCGGGTTCGGTGGCTCAGCCTGTAATCCCGCGCCTTTGGGAGGCTGAGGTGAGTGGATTGCCTGAGCCCGCAGGTTCGAGACCTGCCTGGGCAAGCGAGAACTCATCTCTACAATAAATCAAAAAATTAGCCGGGTATGGTAGCGCGCGCCTGTAGTTCCGGCTACTTGGAAGGCTGAGGCGGAAGGATCGCAGGAGCCCAGCAGGTCGAGGCTGCGGTGGCCGGGAGCAGCCACTGCACTCCAGTCTGGGCGACAGAGTGAGACTCCAACTCAAAAAAATAAATAAATAAATAAAAACTCAGGCTACTGTCAAGGAAGGCCAATAGATTGTATAAACATTTTTCCATGGGAATCCTGCTTTAACTCTTCCCACTCTGAATGCCTAATACCAGTTTATGAATGCCTCAACGAATGGTTCTTTATAGATACAAAAAGACATTTTCTCCATCTAGAAAATAAAATGGCCAATGCAAATCAAGTCAGTTCTCAAGGCCTTTCTGATCCCTCACCGGAGCCATTTTAGCGGGAACACTCTCCACCTGGAAAAATGAAAACTCCAAATACCCCACCTTTTCACTATTGAAATGAACTTCTGCCTCAAAACTCCAGGAATATTCTTTCTCTGTGGGACTAGTTCATATCTCTGCCTCCCCGCTAATTGAACAGGGACATGTACTCTAGCTTACCTTACACCTGAAATTAACATTGCTCCCAACAATCGGGCATTACCCATACCCCTAATCCACACAAGACCCAAACAGGCTGTACAGCTTATTTCTCTCTTCATAGGCTTAGGAATAACTGCAGGAGTAGGTACAGGAGTGGCCAGCTTATCTGCCTCTCTTTCTTTCTACCAACAATTATCTGAAAACTTGTGAGATGAAATATCTCAGAGCACTGTCACCTTACAAAACTAATTAGATTCACTAGAAGGAGTTGTCCTCCAAAATCACAGACCGTTAGATCTCTTAACCACTGAAAAAGGGGGGATATGTCTATTCCTAGAAGAAGAATGCTGCTGTTATATAAACCAGTCTGGCCTAGTTAGAGACCCAGCAAAAAAGCTGACAGACCAAGCCGCTAAAATCCGACAGCACCAAAACAAATCCTGGAGCAGCTGGTCCAAAATTTGGAATTGAATGCCATGACTACTCCCCTTCCTGGGTCCTTTGGTAATTATTTTTCTCATTTTGGTCTTCAGGCCCTGTCTTTTACACCTCTTGTCCAGTTTTTTACAGGACTGGTTCCATGCTTTTACGAATCAAACTGTCCATGAACTTCTACTGACACAATCTGAGTATCAACAACTTTCTACCACCCCACTCTAACAAAACCCCCTCCCAATTCCAGCCTTTTACCCCCCAGGCTCAGTGTCCCTTCTCTCAGGAAGAAGCTACAGAAAACAGACCTTCGCCCCTATTCCATACAACAAAAGTCTGGAATGTAAGGGAGCCACAACCGCCACTCACCTCTCCCCACCCCCTCTCCACTGATCGGAAATTACCCCTCAAGCCTGTCTTCACATTATAAAACAGGAAGGTCCTGTTCTAACTGCCCCTCAAGCCTGTCCTAATATTGTAAAATAGGAAGGTTCTGGCCAGGCTCCGTGGCTCAACCTATAATTCCAGCACTTTAGGAGGCCGAGGCATGGCTTCCAGACCAGCCTGGGCAACATGGTGAAACCTCGTCTATACAATAAATAAAAAATTAGCCAGGCGTGGTAGCGTGCGCCTGTAGTTCCAGCTACTTGGAAGACTGAGGCGGAAGGATCGCCGGAGCCCAGCAGGTCGACACTGGGTGGCCAAGTGTGTGCCACCAGCCTGGGCGACAGAGTGAGACTTCAACTCAACAAACAAACAAACAAACCAAAAACAGGAAGGCTCTGCTCTAACCCCGGAGCTGGTTCACAGAGTTGGAAACGGAAGACCCAACCGACTTCTCATAGAGTCCCTACTCCTACCCCCAAGCTCAACTGCTTGCAAAGATTTCCCACTACTGGCCCCTCACGCTACTCACATACAAAAGACCCTCCCTTCTTCAAGTTGCGACTGATGCCACTTTGGTGTCAGCCCAGGCATTTTACTTTAATAAACTCCTTTGCCTGAACATAGAGTGTGTGCTTCTTTTCGGCAAACTTGACAATTATCATTTCTATGGCCATGGTCAGTTAAGGGGTGGTCTTTGGCCTACAGCAGGGAACCTGAAAGATTCTTAAGAGTTTATTATGCTAGACCATGAATTAAAAGGTTGGGCTATCCTAGTCTTGCATCTGATGGAGTTTTCTCTTGATTTGCAGAGGGCATGAGGTAGACTGCCAGCTTGGCCTGCACTGAAATGTAGTTTTTAAAATGTCTGAAAACTTCCTAAAACCTACCTATAATAAATGTATCTATCTAGGTCTCACCAGTGCTAGCTACCCTGCATCAGTTTGGCAAAGATGCCGGGCAAATAAATCCCTGGGAAGACTGAGCATAGAGTCAGCATTAAATGGCGAGGCAGATGCTGTTCAGGCTGGTCTCTCCAAAGCTGGCATTCCCATCCCCAATGAACAACCGAGATACTGTCCATGTTTGCCAAACTCCAGAATTAGAAAGCTGAGCCTGGACTACTGTTGTCCAATGAATTTAATGGACAATGACTAGGTTTAAAAGTCATTCAGATGCTTCAGCTCTCAATCATGTTGTTGGGAGAGGAGGTTCTCCCTGTGGTAGATGGAATCTTCTGTTTTAATTACAAACTACTAGTGAAATACATTTGAAATTTTTGCAAATAATAAGCAAATCCAGATCTCAATTTTCATTCCACAGTTGGATGCTGTGAGAAAATAGTGACAACTGTTTCTTCCGGATTTTCATACACCCAGCTTGTGAGGCACCTGTGAAACCAAGAACAGACGGGGAGGCAGGAAGTCAGGCTCCCTCACCTGCCTGGATCTTAATTCATCCGACACACAGTATATGTCCGCACTGCTTCCTTCCCCTGAGCCTTGAAATTTTACAGAAAATAAGTTTCGGACTGATTATAATCACGATAACAGTAATGCTATTTCTGCTTTTAAAACAGGCTGAACTCATTTTTAAAGCAAAACAAACTACATACCTTATACATTATTCCAAGTACAAGATGACTGAATTGGAAAAAAATCTGTACTCAAAATAGCTGATGTTCAAGAATAAACCACACATTGACCTCATGAGACTTCAGCCAAGGTAGCTAGTACGGGTTAGGCATAGATAGATAAATCTCTTATGGGCCTTGTTTTAGGAAGCATCCAGACATTTTTCTTATTACATTTTTCCTTCAGGCCAGGCTGGATTGTAGACTTACCAACATACCTCACACCCTCAGCCAGCCAAAAGAAAATCCCCACAGATGTAAGAATAGGACAGCTTAATCTTTCAGTTCATGGTTTAGCATAATAATCACTAAAGGCCAGGCTTGGTGGCTCAGCCTGTAATCTCAGTACTTTGGGAAGCTGAGGCGAGTGGATTGCCTGAGCCCGCAGGTTCGAGACCAGCTCAGGCAACTTAGTGAGACCTCGTCTCTACAATAAATCAAAAATAAGCTGGAGGCTGGGTGCAGTGGCTCACATCTATAATCCCAGCACTTTGGGATGCCAAGGTGAGAGGATTGCCTGAGCCCAGGGGCTCGAGACCAGCCTGGGCAACTTGGTGAGACCTCATCTCTACAAAAATCAAGAAAAATTAGCCGGGTGTGGTAGTGCCTGTAGTTCCAGTTAATTGGCGGGCTGAAGTGGAAGGATTGCCTGAGCCCAGCAGGTCGAGGCTATGGTGGCCGTGAGCATGCCACTGCCCTCCCTCCACTGCCCTCCAACTAAAAAAAAAAAATCACTAAAAATCTTTCTGGTTCCCTGTCAAAGGTGGAAGCCTGAATACTATATCCCTTTACTGACCAAAGCCATAGAAATGATAATAAGACCACCTTTTAGCTCATGAACTTTTGTATTCAAAAGTCTGGCAAGTCTCTACAAAGATGAAATGCGTGTTCTGGAAAAGACCACCCCGTTCCACCCCTCCTCCCGTCAGAGGCAGAGAGATGTCAGTTTCTCCACAGCAAGGTTACCTGGGCTCCACCCTCTTTAGCATATCAATTATTGTGAAAATGTATCAGTCCTTTTGTCAAAAGCAAAGAGTGCAGTTTTCTCTTACTCATACCAGCTCTGGCAAGTCCCTCTATCTTTCCCTTCTTCTTTCTCTAATAAACTTTGTTTTAAAACTTTGCTGGCTACTCTAAAATTCATTTTCAGGTTCAGTCAAAGAGATCACAAATTTTGTGCCGCACCCCACCCAACATCAAGGTGGTGCAAATTAGGAAAAGAAAAAAAAAAACTTGTGTGGCTGAAAGCTTGGGGAACACGACTATACATGTGGCAGAATAAGGCCCAGGGCACATGGTGTGGCGTGGGTCCTACCTGGAGTTTAGTTCTCACTGCCCCTGAATCAGGTAGGTTCCTGGGCTCATATCATGGCCTGGGCCTCATCGCTTCCTGATGGGCATTTCTGGTCCTTCACTAATAGAACATTGAAGGCAATGGGACTGTTATGCCTTGAATTATATCCCTCCAAAAGATGCTGAAGTCCTAACCTCCAGTACCAGTTAATGTGGTCTTTTGTGAAAACGGGATTTGCTGAAGACGAAGTTAAGATGAAACCATTAGGGTGGGCCCTAATCCAATATGACTGTGAAGTGGTGCAGTCATGTGACATTTTGCCTCAAGGTTTCTCTGGCCTCCCCTCACACCCACCATCTTTCTCAAGCTGCTTCCTCTACCTGTTACCAGGAAAGAAGAGGAAAAATGTAATCAGCTCTGGCCCCATCTTTTTATATGACTGACTCTCAAGTTTATTCAACTTCCTAAGATAATTATTTCCAAGTCATTCTCTGTTTCCCCTCCACTCATTCCCCCTAGCAATCATTTGTGGTCCTTCAATAGAATTCCTCTTCCTCTCCCTCCCATAACCTGTTTTACCACAGTGCAAACCCCCATTCTTTCTGTAACCTCCAGATAGTATTGCTGTAACTCATTAAGAAGTTGGGTCTTCATTCTGAAGGCTCTCACATGTGCACATTAAATAAAATTTGTATGCCTTTTGTCCTGTTCATCAATTTGCTTCATGCCAGTGATTTTTCAGCGAACCTTTAGGATAACAACAACCATGGCCCCCACAAACTGTGTCTTATAAAAAGGAGAAATTTGGACACAGAGTTAGACACACAGTGAAGAAAGATGACATGAAGAGACAGAAAGAGAAGGCAACCAGCTACAAACCAAGAATGGCTGAAGCTACCAGACCTAGGAAAGCGACTTGAAACTGATCATTCCCTGTTGCCAACAAAGTGAGCATGACCCTGCTGACATCCTGACCTTGGACTTCTGGACACCAGAATTGTGAGACAACATATTTCTGTCATTTAAATCACTCAGTTTGTGGTACTTTGTTATGACCACCCTAGAAAATGAATACAAGTTCTAACAGTAAGGTTACAGCAGAAGGCAAGGCCTCCAAGCATGACCTGGACCAGGAGGTCAGGATTCATGGGTTCACCACTCGTCCAAAGTTGTCTCTTGAGCACATAGCTGAGGCCAAAAATAAGCCCAGGGTAGAGTTGCAGAACTGCAAACTTATGGGGGAAAGATGGAGACCTGCTCCGGAAACAGGGCGAAAGATGCACAAAGACCTGATTGGAGTCATGGGGCCGTAAGCTCTAGACCTGTGAAGAGAGCCACCGATAGACATCTCATTAATAGCACAGGAATAAGACAAAAATGTAGAGCCTTGAGCCTAATAGAATAAAAGAGACAATGTCTAAACATGAGGCCTTGGGGTTAAGATAGGCATGTGCAGAGCCAAGAGGATGGGATGGAAAAAGGAGTTCCTGACTGAAGTCAGAGCAACTGAGCTGAAGGAAAACTGAAGTCAGAGCAAATGAGTTGAAGGAAAACAGAAACAAACAGGTTTTTCAATTATAAAAATGTGTTTGTTGCTACGGCTCATACCTGTAATCCCAGCAATGCGGGAGGATGAGGCAGGAGGAATACTTGAGCCCAGGAGTTTGAGACAAGCTTGGGCAACATAGTGAGTCTTCATCTCTACAAAAAAATCAAAAAATTAGCTGGGCATGGTGGCACACACCTATAGTCCCAGCTACTTGGGAGGCTGAGGTGGAAGGATCTCCTGAGCCAGGAGGTCAAGGCTGCAGTGAGCCCTGGTGGCTCCACTGCACTTTAGCCTAGGCAAGAGTGAGACTCCTACTCAAAAAAAAAGTGTATTATGTCCATTTTACCTCCATAAAAATAATAAAGATTTTTTTTTAATGTGCATTAGTGGTTGTTATTGATGCATCTAATTTCCTTACTATACACACAAACCAATACATTTGAGGTTGAGGCTATTGGAGAATTTTCAACTCTGACCAGAGGAGGATGCCCCATGTTTGTGTACCTGCAACACACCAAGAATTTCACTGGTTCCTTTAGGCAGTGTTTCTTAATGTTTTCTATTTCCTACAAATAAACATCAAGCTGTAAATCTCACATTTGATCCAAGGAAACTACCAAGAAAGTTGCCAATTTAGAAAAAATAGGCAGATGGCCTCGGAGTGAATTTACTGGGTCTAGTGTTAAATTTGCAAAACAACCAGAACTGAACTGAGCCTGCAAGTGAAATGGAAATCAGTATTTCAGAACAAAAATAGAATGATGCAAGAACTCCACTCGCTCTTTTATGACATCTGATAGAGGCAGAGGACCTGTGTTTTCTTTTTTGTTTGTCATTCTTGTCTTACATAAATGAACTGGCTAACTGAGGTATAATCATAGTGTCCCAAATGGATCCATTTTCCTAGATTGTTTCAAATCACCCCATAACCACATTCAATTTAAATACACTTTCCTTGTAACCATGAAAGGAATGTTGCATTCCTCTGTCACACAAAATATGAGCACTATTCATGTCTCCAAATGAGCAGAACGCTGCCCAGATGTTTGTTATTCTGAATCCTCCAAATCAAGAAAACCTGGGGTTCATTTTTCTTCTAAAGTCTACGACTATTGGAAAAAAGAACCATAAATATATCACATATTAACAACAAAAAAGATCTATAAAATCTTTGGAGATACAAAAAAAATTGATAGGAATGCTATCTTCCAACTTTGTTTTCCATAGCAGGTGAGATTGACGTGTATAAATGTGGCCTTTATCTTATATGATCAAAGTGAAATTCTTGCATATTATTCCAAGTAAATTGTCTCTGAAGGCTGTTATCTGGAACTTTAATTTTATTATTTCCTGGAGATCTTTAAGGGAGAAGGTCAAGGATCATTCATTAAATGTCATTAGACATTGTTTTACCAGATTAAAAAGAGCTTTACAGAAAGTGCAATAACTAGATGGGGTCGTTGAATTATCCAGCTGGAAAGTATTTTAATCAGCAACTAGACTCAACTATGAAACAAGCTGATCTTGGTAATAAAAATGATCAAAAATGCTTACTTGAGCATTTTTAATTTGATATATTCCATTATGTGAAGACACTGAAAAGAAGATACACGCATACAAACCACACCCAACCCAATTAATTAGATAATTCAATTAGAACAACTCTATCTAATAAGAATTACAATAATAAAGCAGTAACTGTCACTTTGGGAGGCCAAGGTGAGAGGATTGCCTGAGTCTATGGACTTGAGACCAGCCTGGGCAACTTGGCTAGACCTCGTCTCTACAATAAATCAAGAAAAATTAGCCAGCCATGATGGTGCATGCCTGTACTTCCAGCTACTTGGAAGGCTGAGGCAGAAGGATCACCTGAGCTAAGCAGATCGAGGCTGCAGTGGCCATGAGCAAAACTGCACTCCAGCCTGGGCAAGAGAGTGAGACTCCAAATCAAACAACAACAACAACAAAAAGCCCAGCAGTAACCGTCAACATCCATTGAAGGCTTACATCCCAGGAAGAGTGTTCAGGCTTTATGTGCATCTTTGCCTTTGTCCTCACAACTCTTCGAGGCAGATGCCACTATCTCCTTTCAAGAGTATAGAAAAAAGGGGCTTAGGGAAGCATTTGCGAAACATCTCACTGTCAAAAATTATGAGGGATGTGAGACTTTACCCTAACTGCAAACTAATGAGTTAGCCTGACGGTGTCATGCATGCTGGCAGAAGACATAAGACTCCTGGGTCAAAGATAAAGGACTTAATTTTCACGGCACAGCAGACAGCATGAACATGAACATGTCTCCTACCTAGGGTGACCAACCATCCTGTTTGCCCAGGACTATTTCAATTTTAACATTAAAAGTCCTGGGTAAACCAGAACAGTTGGTCACTCTAGTTCTGCTTACCTGCCAAATTCCACAAAGGCAATGGGGACCATCCCAGGTGGACAATGTACCCACAGTGAGCCTGAGAGCAGAGGAACCCTGAACTTAGGAAACCCCAATCTTGTAAGCGGGCTGCTAGTAAACTCACACAACTTTTCCCCTAAAGAAGACATTATTTTTATTATCTAGGAGAGCAAACAAATCTGTCCTGGAAGGAGATACTGCATGTTCTAGGACTGTTCATACTAACATCCTTGAAAAGAGTATTTGATACAAAAGCTGTCATAACGAGAGCAGAAATGTAGGAAGCCCATTGAGAATTATCTCCCTCATGCCACATGGCCAACACAGCCTCTCTAGTCACTCAGCCAACTTGCAAGATGGCACTAAAGAGAGACAAGAAGCCTAAGAGGTCAACCTGGAAGTTAAATTTGGACCTTACTCATCCAGTTGAAGATGGAATTTTTGATTTGGGAAATTTTGAACAGTATCCATTGGAGAAAAAGGTTAAAGTCAACAGATAAACTGAAAATCTCAGGAATGATGTTCACATTGAACACCTGAAGAATAAAATCACAGTTGTTTCTGCGAAACAGTTCTCTAAAAGGTATTTAAAATACCTTACCAAGCCGGGCTCGGTGGCTCAGCCTGTAATCCCACGCCTTTGGGAGGCTGAGGTGAGTGGATTGCCTGAGCCGGCAGGTTCGAGACCCGCCTGGGCAAGCGAGACCTCATCTCTACAATAAATCAAAAAATCAGCCGGGCGTGGTAGTGCGCGCCTATAGTTCCAGCTACTTGGAAGGCTGAGGCGGAAGGATCGCCGGAGCCCGGCAGGTCGAGGCTGCGGTGGCCGGGAGCGGCCACTGCACTCCAGTCTGGG
>CAUYQG010117719.1:0-10421 GCA_963574415.1 Tarsius wallacei
GGGTATCTATCTGAGGATGGGGAGACACCTCTTATCAACAAGGGTACCTGAACGAAATATTTTTGTATGCCTAACCCCTAACTGTACCCCACAATAACATAATAAAATAAAATAAAATATAAAAAAAAACAAAAACAAAAAAAAAACAAAGAAAATATATTCTGGTAGATCTTGTACATAACTTCCATTGTAAGATGGCAGATAGAAAAATAAAAAGCTCTTCAACTTTACTTGCCCAAATGCCCAATTTTGAAAGCAACCAACAAAGGAGTTCATTTACCTAGATCTCTGTTCAAGTGGTAGTATCTTGGTAGTTGAAGGCTAATGAGAGTCAATTTTTATTACTTAGCTGCTGCATGCTAAGAAAATGCACCCATAACCACATTAAAAACATTTTTTATATTTGTCATCAATGAAATGGGCAAGTTGGCCCGTGTGTGTGTGTGTGTGTGTGTGTGTGTGTGTGTGTGTGTGCGCGCGCGCATAATCTGAATAAACAAGAACTCCAAGTAGCCCAAGCTCAGTCAAGTGTTAAATTCATGGAATCAAAGTTCATGCGTGAAGAAATTAAAAACTGCAATTCTTTACTCAATCTCTCACTGAAAAAATGCATTTTAATGCACAGCTAGTATCTTGAGAAATCTTTTTCCCCACCCTAATTTTCTCAACATAGCAGCTGTTCCCTGATTCATTTCTCCCAGTTGTCCCAAATTCATCTTTTTTTCAGACTCCCTGTATTCATATCTCGGCTGCTTATAATATAAAATCGTTTAGCACCTCTAACTTCTTAAGTATTCCCTCTGCTTAAAATATTATCTAAGGTGTATCCAAATGCTGACATGGTAAACACCTAGAAGTTGGGAGAAGTATGGGAATATTGAGACAATTCAAATATTAATTGGTTTAATTCATTATCCATTAATTTTTTTCCTGATATATTCATATACAATTTATGATAAAATAGCTTCACAAGTGGTAGAAAAGGTGTTCTATGTAAACAGTAAAGGTTTCTGGTCTAATTACTAAGCATCTATTCTCCAAGGAAAGAGGAACATTATTAAAAAATGGCTTTGTGCAGGGGCCATGCTAATCTTCTCTATATCGTTCCAATTTTAGTATATGTGCTGCCGAAGCGAGCACGATTAACTTGTTTCTTACGCAAATACTTGAGATAGAAAAGCTAATTAGTACAAAACAAGCTGGGGAGGGACAGTAAAACAATTATCACAGCTACTTCTGAGAAACCAGTTCTGTCCTTGACTGGTGATTAGAAGGTAAATTAAAGTGAACTGCTAGAAAAACATGACAAAGCTAAGTAATGTTAAAATGGCTGCTCCTTGGTTATATTGACTCCCTCTTATGTCCTTTCAATAAATTTCTTGTAAGCAGTTTTAGAGTAGAGGAAGCGTTCAGGTATTTTTCCCTATCACATCAGACCAGACCATGCTGTGGGCTGGAATGTGGACTTGCCAGTTCACCCCTCCACTCCAATCCCTTAACTCCTCAATGAAAAAGTCCATCAAGGTATAGAAATGATAATCAGGCCACCTTTTAGCTCATGGATTAACATATTAATCACTAAGAGTCTATAAAGTCTCCTGTCAAAGGCAAAATGTATGTTCTATTTTTTTTTTTTTTTGAGTTGGAGTCTCACTCTGTCTCCCAGACTGGAGTGCAGTGGCCGCTCCTGGCCACCGCAGCCTCGACCTGCTGGGCTCCGGTAATCCTTCCGCTTCAGCCTTCCAAGTAGCTGGAACTACAGGCGCGCGCTACCACACCCGGCTATTTTTTGATTTATTGTAGAGATGAGGTCTCACCAAGTTGCCCAGGCGAGTCTCGAACCCGCGGGTTCAGGCAATCCACTCACCTCAGCCTCCCAAGGCGAAAATGTGTGTTCTAGAAAAGACTACCCCTCATCCTTCAGAGCTGGAGAGCTAGACACCTGTAGTCTACCCTCTTTAGCATGATAATCATTGTGAAAATTTATCAACCTTTTTGTCGAAAGCAAAAACATGGTCTTTCTCTAAGACCCCTGTGCCAACCCATGTTTTTCTACTTCTCTGTCCCTCTCTCTCTAATAAATTGTTTTATTTATTATTTATTTATTTATTTTTGAATCGGAGTCTTACTCTGTCCCAGGCTAGAGTGCAGTGGCACACTCACGGCCACCACAGCCTCGACCTGCTGGGTTCAGGTGATCCTTCCACCTCAGCCTTCCAAGTAGCTGGAAAGTACAGGCGCTTGCCACCATGCCCGGCTAATTTTTTGATTTATTGTAGATGAGGTCTTGCCAAGTTGCCCAGGCTGGTCTCGAACTCCTGGGCTCAGGCAATGGGCTCAAGCAATCCTCCCACCTCCGCCTCCCAAAGTGCTGGGATTATAGGTGTGAGCCACTGCGCCCAGCCATAAATTCTGTTCTAAAACTTTGCAGGCCTCTCTGAAATTCTTTTCAGTGATGAGAGCATTGCACCACACCCCACCTGGCAACATGTAGATATGAGCAAATCCTCTCCCAGAACTTCCAAAGATAGGAGAGGCATTAGCATATTCAATGTTTCCAGGAAACAGCCAGCAGAAACACATGGAGAGGGGACAAGTCAAAGCAGGAATGGAGGGCTCGATCCTGTCATAATTCCTCATTGACAAAATATCACTGAGCATGTATTGTGTTCCAGGCACCTTGAAAAAGGCTGAGAAGGTCTGTGCTTTTCCGGAACTCATTTTCTATGGAGGAAGGCAGGAAATAGATAAACAAACAAACAAACAAACAAGATAATTTCAGCTAATGAGACCTGATGAAGAGATAAAATGGGGTGTGTGATAATGGAGGGAGTCTAACCCAAGAAAAGGTCACAAGGCCCAGGGTGTTACGGGTTATGGTGCAGTGGCCAGATGGCCTGGGAGAGCTGAGGACATGGACAAGAGCCAGAATTCAATGAGGATGGAGTGGGGGTTGCCGAAGAAAATGTCAGAAAGGAGATGGAAGGACAGCCAGAGTGTTACAGGGTGGACAATCTCAGGGTCACCCCTGAGTTAACTTCTAATCTCACATCTACTCCTAAGCAATCCTTGATCCTAGCGTGCTCAGGCTCAGTGGTATCAAAGGCAAACTCAGTTCCTTCCCAGGCAAACCTGCTGCTACTCTTGACTTTCTGGTCTTGAGGGCAGAGTCACCATTCTCATGCAAGCCTTTCCACGCAAAACGTCCTGCTTATCCTAATGTCTTCATCTTGAGGGCAGAGTCTCATTCTTAAGCAAATCTTTTCATGCAAAACTACTGCTTCTCCAGACTTCCTGATCTTGAGGGTAGCGTCACCATTCTCCTGCTCCAGTGACTGGCAATGACTAATGCCTCCTTTTGCTCCCTGAGCCAGAGACTGGATGGAAGTTTCCCAAACCAAGTTCCCTCTGTTCTGCTCTTCTAGTCTCCTCGTGTCTTTCCTGTTCCTCTCCCAGGAAGTTTCCTCCACTGCCTGCCCCCAGACTCCTTACAATGGGAAGGGAACCAGTAGGCTGGGGAGACTGGAACCCCAGGATCGGAACTGTAGCCTGACTTTGGAGTCAGGGGAGGGTGGGGTGTGCTGCCTTCCTCAGCACTCACATGCTTACAACATCTCCCCGGTGACTTCTGAGCTTTGATGAGGGCTGAAACTTGAGAACCCTGCCTGCTTCCCCAGGTGTCCCTTCCTTTCCTATCTGCTGGAGCCCCAAATGCCTCCTCGGAATCTTCACCCTGGGCACACACAGTCTGTTCATTCCTCCTCCATGCTTGGCTTGTGTGGAACAAACGGAGGTGGGGATTCTCCTGAAAGCAACAGGAAACCACAAGAGCAATCCCATCCATAACTCTTGCGGGCCAGACTGGGTGCCAGAGGGAACCTGAGGGGCAGGATGGGTGGGAGAAGGATGTGAAAGAGGTGAGGTCACCTGCCCAGCTGTGGGCTTGGCCCCCCATTCAGGCTTATCTCTGCCAAAGCTTCTGTGTGGCCCAAGGGATAGGGGTCTTTGTCCAGGAAGTCCAAGCAGAGTAAGAGCTGACTAGCAGGAATTTGGGCTCTGCTACACCCAGGGCTGTGGCTCCCGCCCCCAGGGGCCCCAGATGTGGGTGGGTGCTCTGGCATTGCTGCCCACAGATAAGTAGGAGGTGCTCTTGAAGCAGCTTATGAGCCCATACAGATCGCACAATGTTGGGGGCGACTTGGCTGTCTTACTCCCAGGTGATGCTGCTCCTGCTGGCCCTTCTGGGGGCTGCCCTACTGGGGGCTGCCCTGCTGAAGGCTACCCTATCCTCCTGGCAGAATGCTCCAGCACAGAACAAGATCCCCAGAGCACAGAGGCGGAGAGAAGTAGCGCTGCAGCAGATGGGGGCCCTAGTCCAGCGTCTCCGGCAGCAGGTGAGTGGACATTGGTCCCTGAGGACCCCCATTCCAGGAGCTGTGGTCCTCAATCCCAATAGGTGAAGTGCACCTCTGGACAGGGCTCCTCCAGGGGCCCCATCCCCTTCAGAGACAGGAGTCAGTGGGTCGTCCCCACCCCCAGCTCTCCCCACACTGACTCTGTGTGGCTGTCAGTTCTTTTCCACTGCCTTTGAAGTTGAGGGCACTGTGTTTTCTCTCTGTTCTTCCAGCACTTGGCACATGACTCAGTAACATGGTGGGTACTTGCTTGGGATATTTGTTGAAATAAAATAAACTGCTAGAGGAAATTGGAGGTGGGGAGGCCAGGCCTTTTTCAGTCCTGAGCCCCTCTAAACCCCACTGAGATGGATCCCTAATCTACACATTCCCCCTCCCACCCCCACCTTATTCAGTTCTGAGAAATATCTGCTGAGCACCTGAGAGGGGCAGAACATAGGGAGTTGGAGATGGGTCGTTGCAGGAAGCTGCACGTCTTTTTTTTTTTTTTTTTTTTTTTTGAGTTGGTGTCTCACTCTGTCTCCCAGATTGGAGTGCAGCGGCTGCTCCCGGCCACCGCAGCCTCGACCTGCTGGGCTCCGGCAATCCTTCCGCCTCAGTCTTCCACGTAGCTGGAATTATAGGCGCGTACTACCACGCCCGGCTAATTTTTTTGATTTATTGTAGAGATGAGGTCTCACCAAGTTGCCCAGGCGGGTCTCAAACCTGCGGGCTCAGGCAATCCACTCACTTCAGCCTCCCAAGGCGCGGGATTACAGGCTGAGCCAGCCGAGCCTGGCTGAAGCTGCATGTCTTAAAAGGGTGTTTTGACTGCTCAGATGAGACAGCTGCTGTGGATGATTGGCTTGGGATGGGCACATGAAGTGGCTGAGCCATGGGTGTATCAGCAAAGCCTGCCCAGGGTGACAGAGAGAAGGTCAGGATGGAGGGGCGTGAAGACATACGTACGGTGAGCCTGGGACTTGCTGTGTTGCCTGGAGGATGTGACAGCACCTCTCTGAGCCTTGGACTTCCCAACGACCCAAGGAGGGGTGGACTCATGATATCTTGGGGTCCCCAGTTTTGTTTGATGGTGGTGGACTCCTTCTGGGAGCCCCAAGGGCAGGGGGTTGGGGATAGTGCCTGAGGCGCTGTCCCCATGCTCTGGTGTTCCTCAGTGTCCTCTGCCGTCCCCTGAACGGTGATTGATGGCCCCAACGGGCGACTTCTCAGCTCGAGCTGCTGCAGTTGCTGAGAATGTGTATTAATATTAATTGGGGCTAATTAGTTGGATAAATCAATCTGCCCCAAGAGAGCAGCTGCCCCTCCCTGGCTGATGAGGAGGAAGTCTGGGCTAATAGAGTTGCTGTAGCGAATCAGCATGATGGAAGAGTCCTGTGTCGTGTGGAGGTCCCATCTGTGCACAGTGATGGGCTTAGGTTCCTTTGCCACAAACTAGGGCCTGCTTGCGTGTGCCTCCTGCTGGTGTTCCATTGTGTGGTGGCTGGATGTGTATCTGGTCTGGCTGTGTGGTTATGTGCCTGGCTGGGTGTGTATATGTGTTACCAGTTGGAGTGTGTACATCTAGATATGTGTGACTGGCGTGGGCTCGAATGCTTGGTTGTATGTTCATATGTGTGGTTGTGTGACTGGTGTGTGGGGACAGCTGGTTCTGTGTATGTCTGGGCATCTGGTGGATACATGTGGACGTCTGAGGACAGATGCAGCTGTCAGGCTGGGGTCCTGGTGGGGGTGTGTGTGTCTGGTTAGCTGAAGGAGTGGAAGGGCTTTGGGGTGAGGTTGCTCGTGGTATCTCTGGCCTCCCCTTTTGGCTGCAGCTTCTTGACACCTTGTCCTCTTCCCAAGAAGCTATACAGATCTTTCCTGTGCACCTTCCCAGCCACGTCACCCTCCACCGGGGATACCTTCGAGATCTCAGCTTTATGTCCCAGGGGAAGTAAAAGACTGAGACATATGTCAAACCCTCACAGGGCTCAGGCAAACAAATCTAATTCAGTTCAATTTAGCAAAATTTCACTGGGGGTTCCTCTGGGTCTTCCTAAACTCTGGGGACAGATTCATTAGAAAGATGAATCTGGCTGGGCACAGTGGCTCAACCTGTAATTCCAGCACTTTGGGAGGCTGAGGCGAGAAGATTGCCTGAGCCCAGGGGTTTGAAACCAGTCTGGGCAACTTGGTGAGACCTTTTCTTACAATAAGTCACAAAAACCATCTGGGCATGGTGGTGTGTGCCTGTAGTTCCAGCTACTTAGAAGGCTGAGATGGAAGGATTGCCGGAGCCCAGCAGGTTGAGGCTGCGGTGGCCGGGAGCATGCAACTGTCCTCCAGCCTGGGTGACAGAGTGAGACTCCAACTCAAAATAAAAAATAAAAAAGAAGGAAGTAATATTTGCAGGACCTTCTAGGGGTAAAGAAGTGAGCTAGCTGCTCATGGTCGGAGGCTGTTGGCCAGGAGGCTCTGGTCACCTCATGTAGAGCATGGCCACTTTGAAAGTTGAGAGTTTTTATGATACTAAACATATTTTCACAACCACATTGGAAATATTAATAATAAATCAGTGTACTAAAAACTTTTATATATGTATATTTCCAAACTATGATGGGAGGCAGCACCCTGAGTTCAGAGAAGGCCAGATGTCCATGAGGCCGTGGGATGTGGGATGGATCAGGACCAGGATCAGAAAAGGATGATTTGCTTTATACTTAACTATGTATTAAAATGACATAAAAGTTATGTAACTTGCTGGGTGTGGTGGCTCATGCTTGTAACCCCAGCACTGTGGGAGGTAGAGGTGAGAGGAGGGCCAGAGCCCAGGGCTTCGAGCCCAGCCCAGCCCAGCCTGGGAAACTTGGCAAGACCTTGTCTCTACAATAAATCAAAAAGTTAGCTGGGTGTGGTGGCACAGGCTTGTAGTTCCAGCTTCTTGGAAGGCTGAGATGGAAGGATCACCTGAGCCCAGCAGGTCGAGGCTGCGGTGGCCGGAAGCATGCCACTGTCCTCCAGTCTGGGTGACAGAGTGAGACTTCAACTCAAAAAAAAAAAAAAAGAGTCATTCTCTTAATGTCAATGATACTATTCCTTGGGTTCAGTTCTCTGTCAGCTTTTGCTGAACCAATAGTGATTACACTCACAATTTTCTAGCTCTTGTTATACTGTCTGAGATTTTATATAGTTAAAATCCATATAATTTTAGATAACTAAATTAATTATCTTTATACTTGATTTGAGGAAGTGCCTCCTCAAAAAAGACACTCTGCCCTCAAAAAAAGTGCTGTTAGAGGGTAGGAGTTAAGGTATGGATGCCCTGGGTTTAAACCCAGGCTCCCAAACTTTATGACCTTGGGCAAGAGAATTAGCCTCTCTGTGTCTCAGTTGCCTTCATTGGGACATGCAAATGGTAATAAGAACACTTCGCAAAGGGTTTTTGTGAGGATTTAATGAAACAGTGCAGTCCCACAGTGATGCTCTGAGCACTTAGTTAACGGGAAGCTTGTGCATCTGAATATGAACCCACATTACATGTTTACAATAAAGGCCTTGTAAGCCATGCTAATAATGGTGTCACAATGTTATCCACTGTCAGATTGGGTTTTATGAGATAAGATCTAAGGTAGGAACACCAAGGCTTCAGTGAAGAGGCTGAGCTGGAGAGCTAGAGACCAATGTAGGGAGCCCAGTGAGGAGGCTGGACAAAGTCCTAGGCAGGCGTGGTCCCTGGAGCAGGACTGCCTGGGTTTGGATCCAGGGTCTCCAACCTACCAGCTGTGTGTCCTTGGGAAAACAGCTCTCTGTGCCTCAGTGTCTTCTTCTTCTGCAAAATGAGAAAGTAATATGACCTATCCCTTAGGGTTGTTGCACAGAGTGCTATAACTTAATACATGTAAAATACTTCAGATGGGGCCTGGCACATATTAAGTGTTATAACACATCCTATGTGTGATTATGAGTTAGCTATTGTGGCTATGATCAGAACTTGGTAGGGGCTAGATTTTTTAGCACTAAGGATGATTGCAGGAACTTGTATAGAACGCATATTGTGCAGCTGTGTGTGCAATGTTGATGGGTGTGTGATGTGGAACGTCTGGGAGTGAGCCTGAGTAGATCAGTCTTTGCTATTTGCTCACCCCACCCCATCTCTGCAGGAGCCAGACCTGGACCCCAAGCCAATCCTGGAGCTGCCCCTGGCGGAGCTGGCCCAGAAGCTCCGGGCTGAAGAGCTGAGCCTGGAGAGTGTCCTCTGTAGCTACTTAGAGCAGGTGAGGGTCAGGGATCAGGATCCAAGCCTGAGGCTCTGGGCTGTAGTGGGGGGGTCACCTGTCATAGTTCTACTTAATGGAGTTGAGGGGCAGGTGTAGCTCTGTGGTGCTGTCACTGACTTGGGAGGGGGTTCATGCCACAGACACCTCAGGGGGTGATGAGAGGGGCCAGGGCAACTGAGTGGCTTGCTCTTGGCTCTGGCCTCATCTGGGCCCCTGCTCTCGTGCCGACAATGTTGCTCAGGCACTGAAGGTGCACCAGGAGGTGAACTGCCTGACGGATTTCCTGGGGGAATGTGAGGAGCAACTGCAGGCATTGAAGAAGCTTAAGAAGAGCGAGAGAGGTCTTCTCTATGGGGTTCCCATGAGCCTCAAGGACCCCTATGACTGCATGGTGAGCCCTGGGTTGTACGTGCGTTTGTGTACGTGGATGTTTGTGTGTACACATGTGCCACTGAGTCTGTGAGCATCTATGTGTGACACTGAGTGAGTTAAATAATCAAAGACGCACAGCTAGAAACTGACAAGCTGGGCTTTGGACCCAGTAGTCTGGCTCCAAACCTTAGCCACCATGCTTTTCAGTCACCATAGAGTATAGCGCTGTGCTCTGAGGGTGTGAAAGTATATAAGTGGGCGGGGGGTGCGGTTTGGGACTGAGTGCCCTGATGCCCATGGGCTGGAGATACTGTTTCTTCCCTGCAGGGCCATGACTCGACCTGCGGCATGGCCCAGTTCCTGGAGAAGCCTGCGGCCAAGGATGGGGTCATTGTGAAAGTGCTTAAGGCCCAAGGAGCCATTCCCTTCGTTAAGACCAACATCCCACAGACGCTGATCAGGTCTCCAAAGTGGGCAGGCTGGGAGCTGGGGCTGGGCTGAGCCCAGGGCTGAAAGAATTCTTTAAAGTCCTGATTCAGGGCAGAGGGTGGGGTGGAGGCTAGTCATGCAGATTTCCGAGACTGGGGTTCTAGGGCAAGTCCTTTCTGTTCTCTTTGTCTGGGTTTTCCCATCTTAGAATGTATGGATGGACTCCACAGTCTCTAAGGGCCCTTGGGGCTCTAAGGTTATGTAAAGTTATGTCTCTGTTTCTTTCTTTTTTTTGAATTGGATTCTCACTCTGTTGCCCAGGCTGGAGTGCAGTGGCATGCTCACTGCCACCCTAGCCTCGACCTGTTGGGCTCAGGCAATCCTTCCGCCTCAGCCTTCCAAGTAGCTGGAACTATAGGCATATGCCACCATGCCCAGCTAATTTTTTTATTTATTGTAGAGATGAGGTCTCGCCATGTTGCCTAGGCTGGGCTCAAACTGGTGGGCTTAGGTAATACTCTCGCTTTCGCCTCCCAAAGCGCTGAAATTAAAGCCACTGCGCCTGGCCCTACATCTCTGTTTCTATACTGGTTTCTCTCTCTCATTGTTCCATTTAGATTCCACCTTCCGTCTTTAATTATTCTTCTCCTTTTCTCTCTCCTCCCTACTCAGTCTCTAATGTATGTATGTATGTATGTATGTATATATATCTTTCTTTTTTTTTGAGTTGGAGTCTCACTCTGTCGCCCAGACTGGAGTGCAGTGGCCGCTCCCGACCACCACAGCCTCGACCTGCTGGGCTCTGGCGATCCTTCCGCCTCAGCCTTCCAAGTAGCTGGAACTACAGGCGCGCGCTACCACGCCCGGCTAATTTTTTGATTTATTGTAGAGATGAGGTCTCGCTTGCCCAGGCGGGTCTCGGACCCGCGGGCTCAGGCAATCCACT
>CAUYQG010117735.1:0-10981 GCA_963574415.1 Tarsius wallacei
GTAGTTCCAGCTACTTGGAAGGCTGAGGCGGAAGGATCGCCGGAGCCCAGCAGGTCGAGGCTGCGGTGGCCGGGAGCGGCCACTGCACTCCAGTCTGGGCGACAGAGTGAGACTCCAACTCAAAAAAAAAGAAAAAAAAAATGTGGTTTGTGGTTTTGAAATTCACATTTTGTTACTTTATATAAAATTAAGAAATTATCACTTTGCTTATAGCCTTCTAACACTTCCCTTTAATAGTTCACTAAGGCCATGCATGATTTTTATTTTAGTCATTTCCTTTCATTCTACTTCATGGGTCTCTCTATCTACAGTTCAATTTCTTCACCATTCTTCTTTATGGATATTGGACGCTAATCTCCTTTTTTTAAAAAAAACTTAATATTATGAATACCTGTCTTTGCCACTGAGACTAGTTTATAAAATTCATTCTTCTTTCCAGAAGCACATCACTTTTTTTGCTGTCGTAGTCAAAGAAAAGCCATCTGGATGTAAAGGATGTATTTTCTCTCGTATGACCTCTTTGTATTTATGCCAACTATTCCAAATAGGACACTATCATTTTCTTGTTCTTCTTGCCTTTAACAAGGCAAATAAAACTTATTGACGTTAATAGAGATTGAGGGTAAGCCTTATACATCCTAGTCTTTATTGTTTCTTATACCATTTGTAAACCTTTATTTCGGGATATTTAAACAGAAGACCCTGTTCATACAGGAAGCATAATTCATTGCCACCTTATATGGTAAGCTCGTGCTTTATTTCTGTCCTATCACTTTAACCCTATAAATTTATGCCAGCAGAATTTTTTCCCCAAAAAGAATACTTTGTGAGTGAAAAGGGTTTATTTATATTCTTCTGCCTATTCCGTATGATCTTCCATCATTTATGCGATCTGTGATCAAATTGTATAAGCACTATGTTCTGCATGTTTTTTGTATAAGGGCATTTTGAGAAAGAAAACACTATCTTTCTAATCTCTTAACAAATATTTCCTTAGCTAATGGAAGTATTCAGTGCCGAAAGTGGTAACATAACTGTATAATTGGCTGAATATTATACTTATTTGTAAATATAATATCCTTTAAATTCAAGCACATTTTATCCAAGAAAAATTTTTTAATCAAGCTGGAAAATTTATGCTATAATATTTATGACAGTCTCAAATTAATGAATTGTGAATAAATAATAATTATCCTTTTCATATGAAAAGATATAGATAAAATATTTGATATAGCTTTGTATAAAATATATCCTAAGCTATTTTAAAGAGTTTGTCTTAATTGAACTGATTCCTTCCTACCGTGTAGGTAAATGTTTGTTTTGTGTTAATTAAGAAGTCATTTAAACATCTGCCTTTATTTTATAGACTGCTTTTAAAGTGTAAAATGTGTTTTTCTCATGAGAGCACTTTATGTTCCCAAGTGGCAATTTTAAAATAAAGTGTCTCTTTTTCAGATATAAAGTCTAATGTGCAAAGGTTTTGCCATCTGTTCAATGTAGTTGCACTTGTGAGCTAGTTGTTGGATTAGAAGCAACAAACACATAGACAATGCACCTTCACTCAAAATACAGAAAATTACAAATACTGTCTGTTTTTAAAATTCCTTTTACAAATGTGTTATTGTAAATGTTACTCAAGATTAGTTGTATTGCTTAAGACACATAATTCATCATCAAATTGAATTTTACGTAATTTAGAAAAAAATTAAATCCAGTGTTTCAATGCATAAATATTTTCTTGTTTCCATACAGGACAAAATAATCAATCAATGCTGCTACACCAAGTCTATTCAATAAAGTCATGAAATCAAAAATAGTTTCCCAGGTAGTTTATGATGTCTCAAAAGTAAGTTCCTTCTGTTGAGATATAAGCCAACTATTGCCAGAATTAGTTTATAAAAACACAGTTAAATATCATTTAATCCAAAAATGATAAAATAGTCATCATCAATTTTTAAAATATCATCAATGATTTATAAGTTTAGATATATGGAGAGAGGTTAATTTACAAAAAATAGGAAAATATTTTGTATATATTATGTACTCATTAAATTTGAGGGAAAATGCCTAATTCAAACACTATGTTCCTAGCAGTTTCAAAATATCTATTCTAATGGAAAATCATCTAGAATCTGTATTAATCCTAGAATCTCTTGAAATTCTGTGATAACTCTGAAGATGTAAGGAACCCCAGAATTATCTGTATTTTTACTGAGGAATCATTTGTATTTCAGACATGGTTAAGCATGTACAATGATATGTGTGATTTCCATACTCACATTCATTCAAAATAAGCCATGTCCTTATTTTCCGAGAGTTTTACTTTGTGGAAGGGTCAAGCAGAGTCATCTGTCTAAACCTCATATAATCAGAGATTGTCTTTGAGGCAGCAATCATGCTTTGTGGGAATCTTTGGCCCTGAGATGATTTTTGTATTAATTCTGAGACTCTTACTTGGTTGTTGCAAGGATTCTTGATTCTGACAAGCCTTGACTGAGTATAATCATTCAACAGGAGCTACTATAAGTTTTAATAAGGCAAGGTAACTCATATTCATAGCAGTATTTCCAGAACCTATCATGTGTAAGCCCTAAAGCAAAAATTTTAAGCAACTAGAAGGTAATAGATCAGTTCTGCTAACCTGTACACAACAGTGTCAATGGAAACAATAGCAATATTCAACCTTATGAATACTGCACGCATATCAAATGTATAAATAATCCAGAAAGTAAATGTCAAGATGTATTACAATTTTTTTAGTTATAATATATTTATGTAGGTATTGGATAGCTTCTGAACTGGGCTTTCAGGTTAGAATAATGCTCTGCAAAAATTGGAAAAGGGAAGAATATCAGGTAAAAAGAGAGTGACTACCCTTCCTTGCAAAAGAAGGAAAAAGAGCAAAAGAACAAAAATATATTAAGAAGACAGAAGGAAAATGAGACTAGTTAAATTAGAGCTTTACCTAAACCCTAGGAGATGAGTTGGAAATGTAGGTTAGAAGAATATCTTAAATAATAGAATTAACAATTATTTTTTCAATTAAAATCCATTGAATGTACGTAAGCAGTTGAAGGATAAGATTATAATTGTATTTTTATGAGGATTAACCAAGAGGTCATGCCTTTTCTTTCACCATGCACATTACTGGTTTTCAATTTTTCAAGATTGTTATATGTCACTTTTAAAAGGGAAAATACTCAAGATAATCAAACCTATTCAAACTTTATTCCAGTATGCTTATTTCAATAAAGAGATGGAAACACAAGAGCAAATGTGAAAGATAGTGTAAAGATTTGGGACTGAATGCATATGCAAATAAAAGAAGGATTTAAGACACATGGTATGCATTGAACACAGTATAAAAAGTCAGTTTGCAACTTGGATGGATTTGGAGCCAACCATACTCAGAGATATATCACAGAAACAAAGAACAGAATTCCATATGTTCTCACTCATAAGCGGACCTTGAACAATTATAACGCTATAAGAAAGTGATTGGCATTAGTGGGAAACTGTCGGGGGGTGGGGTGGGATTGGCAGTTAAGGGAAACTGCTAAGGAGAGGCATACCTCATCAACAAGGGTGCCTGCATGATCAATGTTTATATACCTAACCTGAATTGTACCCCACATCTTTCTAATAAAAATTTTTTTAAAAGAAAGAAAAAAATAGAAAAGTCAACTTGCCTGAATATTATCAAAGCTTCACCTCTTCTACATAGGCTAGCTGTGGATGAACCCTGAACCTTATTTCTGCTTCAAGTAAGATCAGTTATGTTGCTACATGTATTGGCTGTTTCACACATTTTTCATAACAGAAAAGCTATGTATCTATATCTAGGTATTTATATGTATGTTCTTTGTAATGCTATAGTTAATTAATTAATATAATAATAATAGTGTAACAAAATTTATTAAGCACTTAAAATAAACTGGGCATGATAGCACTCTATTCATATATACAATGTCAAATGTCCTCATGTACATAAGAAATGCTATTATATTTGAGTATTTCTTCTCCAAAATATATAGAAATCATTGTAGCATAGGAAGAAAACTTATGCATCTCTAATCAATCTTAAAGATTATTCATTGTGTTAGTCGATGACATCTAAGTGATCCAAATGTGTCCCACCAATATTTATATATCCAAATACTAAAGTGTTTGTATTTGGAGGTAGGGCCTTGGGGAGGTAACTGTGCCATCACAGTAATTGTAGCTCTCATAAATGGAATTAGTGCCTTTATAAAAAAGACACCAGAGAGCTAGCTAGTTCTCTTTCTGCCATGTGAAGACATAAGAAATTTACTGTCTGCAACCTGAAAGGGTCCTCAGCAGCACCCAACCATGATCTTGCACTCTCATCCTCCAAGACTATGAGAAATAAACATTTGTCTAATGTTTAAGCCACCAGTCTGGATTTTTTTCTTACATTATCATGGATAACTACAACAAGAAGGATTCTATGGAAGAATCTCCAGTAAAAATTGTATTGAGAGATTCTAGGCTGTACATCAGATTTCAATTGCAACCAAACATCAGACAGTCTTCCTTCTGGATGCACATACGAACATAGTAAACTTATGCTTAAATGAGTTCACTGAGTTTCCCTGCAGTTAAGTTTCGAAAATATTTATACCTAGTCCTGGGGACTGTACTAGCATAGTAAAATGCACTTATACAGAACTCTAGAATAAACTGTTAGGAATTATGTTGGGAGGACCATGGCAAAATGAGCATTTTTGTTTATTCCTTTGGCTTTGGATTCAGAGTATAAAAGACTCCTCCTGACTGCCAGGACAGTCCTCATATGTCTCAAGCACAACCTGTCAGGGTGACCTCATGATGAGATATGCAATATTTTTTCTACATTATTGATTTCATTATCCTAAATACTTTTGTCTTATTCCAGCTCCCCCGCAGTTGTGTCAACTCTCTGCTTTATGTCATTCTTGTATCTACCTTTTTATATTTTAAACTCTTAAGATTTTTAACTACCATCTCTAAAGTTTGGGACTTAATAAACTATTTATGAAAAACTGCATATGGCTTTTCTTATTGCTATAAACTATTCGTAAACTGCTGTATGAAAAGCTACTCAAAATTAATTGGAAAACAAATTAATAAATGAATAAAGTATACAGAAACTCAAGTCATGTGAATTATAAAAAATTCTCCAAACATAATCTTACTTAGTTTTCGTGATGCTCTTTCAACAGTTAAAAGACCAAAACTAGCCGGACTCTGTGGCTCAGCCTGTAAGCCCGCTCTTTGGGAGGCTGAGGTGAGTGGATTGCCTAAGCCCGCGGGTTCGAGACCCACCTGGGCGACTTGGTGAGACCTCATTTCTACAACAAATCAAAAAAAAATAATCACCAGGGCATGGTAGCGCAGGCCTGTAATTCCGGCTACTCAGAAGGCTGAGGCGGGAGGATCGCCGGAGCCCAGCAGGTCCAGGCTGCGGTGGCCGGGAGTGGCCACTGCACTCCAGTCTGGGCGACAGGGTGAGACTCAAACTCAAACTCAAAAAAAAAAAAAAAAAAAAAGGCCAAAAATACTTTAACATAAATAGTTAAAAAGTGATAGAGAAAATATGTGTATTAATTATATTATAATACACAAATGTTGTTAAAGTGCATCAGAAGATTTTGAATTATATATAACTGGCATCAGTCACAGAATTTCTATCACAACTGTTTACCTCTGCTTTTGGAATCCAAGAAAATTCTAGACAGCATATAAATAGATTAATCTGGCTGTATTGCACTCATTTTTTAAAAAAATAAAAGTAAGCCGGGCTCGGTGGCTCAGCCTGTAATCCCGCACCTTTGGGAGGCTGAGGTGAGTGGATTGCCTGAGCCCGCAGGTTCGAGACCCGCCTGGACAAGCGACACCTCATCTCTACAATAAATCAAAAAATCAGCCGGGCGTGGTAGCGCGCGCCTGTAGTTCCAGCTACTTGGAAGGCTGAGGCGGAAGGATCGCCGGAGCCCAGCAGGTCAAGGCTGCGGTGGCCGGGAGCGGCCACTGCACTCCAGTCTGGACAACAGAGTGAGACTCCAACTCAAAAAAAAAAAAAAAAAAAAGAAGCATATTTATTAAAATTTTTACTTAAAATAGTTTAAACAAAGCAAGACAAAAATACAGCCAAACCATTTTTAATTTAAAAAAGAGTAAACCTTATTTACCTACAATACTTGGCTTTTAAGAATATTTAAGCCAGGCTCGGTAGCTCAGCCTGTAATCCCGTGCTTTGGGAGGCTAAGGTGAGTGGATTGCCTGATCCCGCGGGTTCGAGACCCGTCTGGGGAATTTGGCGAGACCTCATCTCTACAATAAATCAAAAAAATTATCCGGGTGTGGTAGCGCGCACCTGTAGTTCCAGCTACTTGGAAGGTTGAAGCGGAAGGATCGCCAGAGCCCAGCAGGTAGAGGCTGCGGTGGCCAGGAGCCTCCACTGCACTCCAGTCTGGGTGACAGAGTGAGACTCCAACTCAAAAAAAAAAAAAAAAAAAAAGAATATTTAATTTTCAGAGGTTTGTGAATAATCAACTTTTCACTGGAAACATATTAAAATCATCTCTACATGGAACCAATACTATTTCTTAGAGCTCTGATTAACCAGCTTGTATTGACACAGATCCCTGAGAACACTTTCAATTCAAAGTCAAAGTCACCTTTATTAACTCACCTCTATGTCTTCAGCAAGGGTTCAAAATGTGTTTATCTATTTATTAGAAAAGAGTCCTCCACCTTCCTGTTTTAGAGTCATCTGCTCCATGTTGTTCATTCAACAGACATTTGCTGAGTGACTCCTATCTGCCAGACTATGAATATTCCTTTGTGAAGAATAGATAAACATTAGGTAAATTAAAACTGGTTTACTATTGGATCACTGCTATATTCTTTTTCATTAAAATGACCAAAAATTGTTAGAAACAAGTTCAAACTTTTTGCATCATTTCTAATCTATTGTCATATTTTGATTTAATAAGGATGTGCGGTTAAGCTTTGATTTCAGTATAAAGAACAGGATTTTGATGTGGATTCAGAGACTTTATTACAAAACTACCTGCAAACATAAGAGTGGATAGAAGTGAATAGATTAATTCCCACTCCTAAATGGAATTAGTAGATTGGAACAATAGTTTATTAATTAGATGGATGCATGCTGTCCTGCAAATGATAAGGGATATATACATATAAGAATGAGAGGATGGTTTCATAAACTAGCTTTACCTATTGACTAATGGCAGTAAAATAATAATAATAACATTCCTTAATCAGTACCAATGATACTCAAACCCAAACTGTCATTTTGGTGTTTTGTCAATGCTATATAACTCAACTTTGATGAATGAATTATTTAATATTAGCAGCATGGTAAGTTCTCTAGGATACTTATCTTGTGGCTACCTAATCCAAGCAGGCCCATCTAGACACAGGTGCTTAAAAAGGAACTATTTCACAAGTACCATGGCTTTCTGGCAAGCACTTTATAGATATACATGATGCAATCATAGTGTAGAGCCTTTTTATAAAAATTGATTATATTAATTTCACCCACCTTAAAAAAATAAATAACTACTTCAAAATTATTTTGGGGGCTGGGCTCAGTGGCTCAGCCTGTAATCTTAGCACATTGGGAGGCCAAGGCAAGTGGATTGCCTGAGCCTGAGGGTTTGAGACCAGTCTGGACAACTTGGCAAGATCTCGTCTCTGCAATAAGTAAAGACTTAGCCAGGCATGGTAGTGTGCCTGTAGTTCTGGTTACTTGGAAGTTTGAGGTGAAAGGATCACCAAAGTCCAGCAGATTGATGCTGGGGTGGCCGTGAGTATGCCACTGTACTCCAGCTTGGGTGACGGAGTGAGACTCCAACTCAAAAAATAAAAATTATTTTTTGGTTGCTAACTGTTAACTTTTAAACTATTATTAAAGAATCATTGTAGCATGTCACCTTGTCCATTGATGTTGATGTGTACTTGACAAATAGTCCCTCTTGAAGATTATGCTAGAAACTAGGTTGAGCCTTGGTGTTTTCACATGTTTTATAGGGATCTTGTGTTGAAACAGGTATTCAGATACACTGCCTTATAATTTTTTTATCAACTGAAATTATCATCAAATTATATAGAATTGAAATTTGAAGCTTTTGTGACAATGTATTATTTTCTAAAGTTGATCTTGGTTCTGCCTATGGAAATTCTCTCATGCACCTCCAAGAGGAAGTGGAATAACTTCAGGAAACTGTATTTAAGTTCTTTATTTTTCATGAGTTATCCTTTGCTACCCTAACCTTTTTCTGCAGGGGCCATATAATTGTGTCCTTTATTGACAATGTAGAAGAATTGCTAGCTACTTGTCAGGGAGTACGTTCTTGAATTCTTTGTCACCCAATTATCTATTAAAAGCTCAACTAAGAGAAACAAGGTCTATGGATGATTTCAGAAAAATACACATTTTATCCATTTTTCCATATTTTATTCCTATTGTATTTGATAAGTAATGGCTACCCCATAACATGTGTTAATTAAATAAATGAATCAAATCTTTCACTGGATTAACTCTCTTAAAATTTAAGGCAGGTATTTCCAGAATATAGTGTTTGGGCCTACAGGAATGGTGATCTTAAATTGTATTTGGTGTGATGTCCTGGGCTTGCACTGAAAATTGCTCTATGGATCCTTCTGTAGATTACATGTTATTATATTCATACTCTCTACTTTATAAATTGCCTCAACATTTATTTTCTGGTGCTAGTATAAGAAATAGCCTTGCTTATCTTGAGGAATTGATTTGTTTTTATTTTATGGATACCATGAATTATGTCACCAAATTTCCCTTTTCTTATTCACTGTTACAGAGCAAAATGTGTAGCTCAAAAATGACAGTATGATGGCAATTTTCATTGAACTCATTTCTATTTCTAGTTTTTGCTTCCATATTTGTTTTTCCCTTCTCACTCTCATGTAATTTGTAGTTAATTATTTATTCATTTCTTGGCATGTTTTATTGGTAGCATTTGTTATATTTTATGCATCTCTTTAATGATCTTAAATCTCTTTTGAAATAAGATAAAGTAAATAAATTTTTAAAAAATCCATCAATTGAATAAAATATTAAGACTATTGTAGACAAGAATTTGACAGTTGGTAATCTCTGCTTTTAAAAGCCACTGAGACCAGACACGAAATGTATTTATTGTTTGTTTTACTTACCACCTCCTATGGCCTTCTGAAAAAAGCAACTCATTCTTCTGGAAACTGCCCCTCTTTCCATGCAACTCTATCTCCGAGAAAGTGCCAAGGACTCCAGGATGGGTAACTAAACCAAGCTGTTCTAATCAGGGGCATTTCTTGGGTTGATTGTTGGGTAGGAGGTATGGCATTCAGTTTCTCTACCCAACTGGATGTTTGCCTTTTACATGGTTTGAATGTTCGCCCCTTCTTTAGACTTTGTAAAATAACAAATTCTTTTTTGGTTTCTACGTGAACTCATATTGGGTTTCTATGACTTTCAAGCAGGAGTCCTTACTGATAGATGTTGCTTTCGAGTTTTCTTGCAGAACGCTTTAGCCTAATTCTCATCAGCCCCACAACCTACCTTTGGGCAAGGATATGATTTACTCTTCATCTTGGAAAGTCTGTATCTCACTCTAATTTTCGTTTAAAAGAAAATCAGCTTTACCTCTGATAAATTTGGCATCTGAAGCAATTGAATTTTATTTTGCAATATACTAGTATTATAGACTTTTGTTAGGGACCACAAACTTAATTTGTTTGCTCTCCTGATTGCATCAAAAGTTGGACCCAGACAATGGTTATTGGAGGTACAGACATGACTGCTAGCATTTTCCACACTGTTCTACCTCCATCGCCATATCAAATCAACAGAAAGGTACCATGGCTGGGTGAGTACAGTGGAAAGAACATGACTTTAAAATCAGATGAACCTGGATCCAGATCTTAGCTTTACAATGTGACTGTGGTCCTCAATCTTTCACAGTTGCCCAAAGTCACTTGTAGAAGAACAATAGCATCTGCTTCCCAATGTTGTTGGATAAAATCTGGGTAAAGCCCTAATACAGTGCCAATAGAGAGCAATGGGAGCTATTATCACTATGTTGGCTTTCTATAGAAAGACATCTCAAAAACTTTAACAATTTGCCTTCAGCTTTTCTAGTTTTTTCTTGTCTATAAGTTCATCATCTGCATCCTTTAGCTTTTATTCAGAATCTATGGGTTCCCCAACACACATACCCGCTGTATGTATGCATCTGCATCTTTTGTATGACTATTATGTACCTAATTCCCATTATAGAAATATCTTTACATTATATCCTTCTTTGGATTTTGTCCTAGAGGAAGAATAAAGACATTTCTGAATTGCTGATTTTCTTTTTTTTTTTTTTAATTTTTTTTTTATTATGGTATTATGGGGTACAGTTAGGGGTTAGGCATACAAAAATGCTTCATTCAGGCACCCTTGATGATAAGAGGTGTCTCCCCATCCCCAGAAAGACATTTATCACCATTAATCCCATCACCCTCCCCCTCTCCCCCCCCCCACCATTTTACGAAGCTAACATCACATTGATACCCAAGCCAGGTAAAGATCCAACAAAGAAAGAGAACTACAGGCCAATATCCTTCATGAACATAGATGCAAAAATTCACAACAAGATCCTAGCAAACCAGCTCCAACAACACATCTCAAAAATCATCCATCATGACCAAGTAGGCTTCATCCCTGGGATGCTAGGCTGGTTCAACATTCGTAAAACCACAAAGGTAATTAAATACATCAACAAATGTCAAAACAAAAACCACATAATTATATCATTAGATGCAGAAAAAGCCTTTGACAAAATCCAGCACCCTTGATAAAAACCCTCAAACATCTAGGCAAACGGGGAACATACCTCAAAATAGTAAAAGCCATCTACGAGAAACCCACAGCCAGCATACTCCTAAATGG
>CAUYQG010117736.1:0-29080 GCA_963574415.1 Tarsius wallacei
CCTTTTTGGCATCATTTTTCCAAATATATACTTTCTGTAATTAGCTTGCTGCTTACAAAATTCCAATAATTTAGTTTGCTTATTTATAATTATTTTATGTAAATATATTATTTTGAAACCACATGTAAATTACAAAACTAATTTTTCTATTTGTTAACTTTTTTTTCCTGAGTGAATTTTTATTTTTTATTTTTTATACAGGATTTATTGAGAGGACAGGAAAGCTCCCATAGTGGGAAGGGACCCAAGGTGGTTGACCATGAGTGAATTTTAAAGAACAGCCCAAATCATTTTTTACTAGAATATTTTAGGATAAACAATCCAAAATTTTTTCAAGATGCAACCATATATTGTATATTCTTACACTTACACTTTACACTCATAAATAATATGTTAATATAAGAGCAAGAGAAGGTTATATACAGTAAGTATTGGAAGTTAATCATGTTATAGCAGTGAACATTTATAACCCAAGAACAAATGTAATTTTCATCACTCAGTAAATAATCAGACCACCAATAATTTGACTTAATAGTATTTTATAGATTTAGAAACTGCTGATTATGGTCAGGCACAGTGGCTCATGCCTCTAATCCTAGCACTTTGGAAGGTGGAGGAGGGAGAATTGCTTGAGGCCAGAAGTACAAGACCAGCCAGGGCAAAATAGCAAAACCTCGTCTCTACTAAAATAATAATAATAATAATAGCCTGATGTAGTGGCACATGTCTCTAGTTCCAGGAGGTTGAGGCTACAGTGAGCCATGATCATGTTACTGCTGTCTAGCTTGTGTGACAGAGTGAGACTCCAACTCAATCAAATAAATAAAACTGCTGATCATATAGCAATGTGTTGATGCTATTATTATGGAAATACCTTCAAAGTAAATAGAAGAATTATTGAGATGTGAGAGTTTATCCCTGTCAGGAGGTTCTTATAGAGTTTGTTGCTATTGCTGCTGTTTGTTTTCTTCCTTTTGATTTTTTGGTTGATGTATGTATGTTTCTAATCTTTTTCCTGCATTCTTGAGAAGGGCATTATTGTAGTTTTCTTTCTTCTGCACTGAACACTTTCTTAAGTGTTTCTTGTAGAGATGGTCTGGAAGCAGTGTAAACTCTTAGGAATTGAACGTCTGGCAAATACTTTAATTCTCCATCATGGATGAAACTTAATTTAACTGGATAGGTAATTCTCGGTTGAAATTGTTTATCTTTAAGAACTTTGAAGATTACACTCCAATCTCTCCTTGCCTGAAGTGTTTCTGTAGATAAATCTGATGTTATTCTAATTGGTCTTCCCTGAATCTATCAAAAACTTCCTTGCACTGATAAAGGACTTTGACAAAGTCTCAGGATATAAAATAAAAGTGCAAAAGACAGTCGCCTTCCTATACACCAACAGTAAACAAACAGAAACCCAAATAAAAAGCACAACCCCAATCACAATACCCAAAAAGGAAAAGAAAATTTAAAAAAAGAAAGAAAAAAAGAAATACCTTGGCGTCTTCCTAACCAGAGAAGTGAAAGAAATCAAAGATGACACAAACAAATGGAAAAATATTCCATGCACATGGACTGGAAGAATCAACGTTGTTAAGATGTCTATCCTACCAAAGGCAATCTAGAGATTTAACACAATACTGATTAAATTACCAGCAGCATTCTTCTCAGACCTGGAAATGACAATACAGGAATTCAAATGGAAACATAAACAACAACAAATAGCCAAAACAATCCTCAGCTAAAATAACAAAGCAGGAGGTATCACATTCCCAGACTTTAAACTTTATTGTAAAGCTGCAATAATCAAAACAGCCTGGTATTGGTACAAGAACAGGCATGTAGACCAATAGAAAAGGATGGAGAGCCAGAAGCAAAACCTCAATTTTTCAACCAATTCATCTTTGGTAAAGCCTCCATCTATAACCACTGGGGAGAGGATAACCTATTCAGTCAATGGTGCTGGGAAAACTGGCTGACCACATGCAGAGGATTAAAATAAGATCCCTATCTATCACCATACACAAAAATCAACTCTAAATGAATCAAAGACCTAAATGTAAAACATCAGACAACAAGAATCTTAGAAAATGTAGGAGACACCCTTATGGAAATTGGAACTGGCATCCAATTCCTGATCAAAACCCTAAGTGCCCATGCCATAAAAAATAAGATAGACTAGTGGGATCTCATCAAACTGACAAGCTTCGGCAAAGCCAAAGAAGAGAGAGAGAGCAGGGAGACAGCCCACAGAATGGGAAAAAAAATATTTGGCAACTGTATATCTGACAAAGGCCTAACAACTAGGATTTACAAGGAATTCAAATGTGCTGAAAAGAAATAAACAGACTCATTACAAAGTAGGCAAAAGATATAAATAGATACTTCTCAAAAGAAGATATACGAGCATCCAACAGATACATGAAGAAATGCTCAGCCTCACTAGTCATCAAAGAAATGCAAATGAAAAACACACTGAGATACCACCTAACTTCAGTTAGAATGGCCATCTTCAATGAGTCAATAAACAACAGATGCTGGAGAGGATGCAGGGGAAAGAGAACACTTCTACACTGTTGGTGGGAGTGTAAACTAGTATACCTTCTGTGGAAAACAGTGTGGCGATTGCTAAATGATCTAAAAATCAACCTCCCATACAACCCCACAATCCCCCACTGGGAACATACATGGAGGAACTCAAATCACTTTATGAAAAAGATACCTGCACATGTATATTTATTACAGCATTATTCACAATAGCAAAAACATGTAATCAACCCTGCAGCCCATTGAAAGAGGACTGGATTAAAAAATGTGGTAGATATATACAGTAGAGTATTATGCAGCCACAAAGAAGGACAAAATTATGAATTTCACAGCAAGTTGGATGGACTTAGAGTCTATAAAACTGAGTGATCTATCACAGAAACAAACAACTGAGTATCACATGTTCTCACTCATAAGTGGATCTTGAACTTTTATCATACTACTATACGAAAGGGATTGGCAGTAGTAGGACACTGCCAGGGGAAAGAGGGGGGACAGGATTGGCAGTAGTGGGAAATTGCCAGGGGAGGGAGGGAGCATACCTCATCAACAAGTGTACCTGCATAATGACCATTCATATACCTAACCCTGACTTCTTTCCCACATCTTTAAAATAATTTTTTTTTTTTAAAGTAAATGCAAGAAAGTGAGACTGTGAGATTGGAGAGAGCTCGTTGTATTAATTAGGATGATGTGAGAAGAAATCTTTGAGGTAAAAAAAATCAGAGATTAAAAAGAAGCTATTCTCAGAGTTGCTTAAATCTTACAAAACTCTCTAGGCTACATACGATAGTGTCCTGACTGTCCTTAGGTGAAAGAAGTTTTATTTAAGAATTAGGGAATATTTTTGGATAGACCATGAAGAATACCATATGTTAACTAAGTTTCTGCTATTAGTTTCTTTTATATTCACCACAAACATGTTCTTTAGTCATACTCTTGGCTGGTAAAGCATATACTTCCAGTTAGTTGCCAATTTTGTGGCTCCTTAGAGTGGAAATTGTTTGTTTTTTTTTTCAACAGTGATCTGCATTAAGGAAAATTGACACAAACCAAGTGCATAAACATGAATGAATAAGTAAAGATCTACAAATTGGTCTTCTACCTTCATTAAAAACAAGAATAATGGAAGATTATTAAAACATCTTATTTATTCTGAGATATTAGAAATTCTAGGCAGGTAGAAATATGTAATCTGATATAAAGAATACAAGTTCTTTTGATTAACTAAAAAGTGGTCCTGTAGTTCTCTGACATATAGAGAAAGTAATTGATCAAAGCGAAGTCTGACACTGGGAAAAAATTTGAATTTAAAAAAATTTAAACTTTGAGAAATATTAAAGATTAACAGGGCATAAAATGTATGTAGGCTCTGTCTATGAATAATATTAATTTTATTTCAGTTCACTCAAAGTGATAAACATATGAATAGGCTGATACTAAACAAGAATAGATTAAATTTTGCCCAAATTTTGAGTTGAACATGAATGTGTTTGAAATTTTGGAAGGTATTTTAAGAAATCTCCAACTTTTCAACTCTGTTCATTTCAGCGTGAAACAGCAAACACTGTTTGTGTTATTAATAATCATCTTTCCTGGTGTCCACTTTCCCGCTTCCAGAAACTCAGTGTTGCTCAGGTGTAAGGCACAGATGAGTTCAGAAAAGATGAGCATTTTCTCATTCTCCGAAGAAAAAACATAATTAGTCTAAGGCAATCATTGCAAAAGCAAACTCTTTGCTAGTGATTGAAAAAAGTTGACCATCTTATTCAACTCTAGTTATTTGATGCAAAAAGTTATGGGAGGACAGGTATTATTTGGGATTAATCTGAACAAGATAACTACATCAAGAATTATTGTATGAGCTTCTTCACATAGGCACATTAACTCTACCACTTCTGGTGTTCAGAATCTTTTTTTTTAATTGTATTTTATTTTAGATTCAGGGTTACAAGTGCATGTTACATTAACACATTGCATGGTGGTGAGGATTGGGCGTCCGGGTACCCATTCCCTAGATAGTGAACATTATACACAATAGGAAACTTTTGAACCCTAACTTCCATTCTCATCTACCCACTTTTTTAGTTTCCCTAGTGTCTATTATTTTTATATCTGTGGTTGTTTAGCTCCTACAAATGATTGAGGGAGTGTGGTTTTCTCTTTTTGAGTTAGGTCACTGAGGATGTTCTCTAGTTTATTCCAATCGCATTCAAAGCGGTTTCCCAGTACCTTTCTTATTCCACTCACATTCATCTTCTTCACAGTTGGTAGAGTAAGATACTTAAAATGCTAATCTAATCATGTTAATCCCCTGCTCAAATTCACTAAGTCTCATCCCAGTTGTCTACAAGACCCAGGCTTCATCTTTAGGAAATTCTCCTATAGCACATCTCCTTCTCTAGGATAATTAAAATATCCATTTTCTATTGCAAGTTCCATATTCCATTATAAACATTGGTGTATGTGACTTTTCAGGAGGATGTGAGTTTTTTGCCATGACAATTTATTTCTCTATGCCCCATATAAAGACATCACAGACAATATAAAATAACCTTATACATATTGCTGAATAGTGGAATTAATTGTATAAGTATAATTATTTTTAAAGGAAGTAACAACTTCAATTGTTAAGGTTTAGATAGGTCTACACCAACAATAAAAAACAGGTTTCAGGACACATCATTTATTAACATTTGCAGTATCATCCTTGCCTGAGGTATGGTACTTTAAGCACATTGCACACTCAATTCAGGAAGCAATTTGAGTATTATCTAATCTGATGTGAAACTCTGAAAGGAGATTTGGGGCTTCAGAAATTTTGACTTCCCTCAGGTACGTAGGAATCTAAAAGGCACTAATTGTATTTCACTGGACTCTCCCAAACTCTCTTTGCTAACACAAATATCTCAAAAATATAAGCTTCTCAATACACTCTTGGTAAATATTTGTTGAATCTTTCATCTATTTGTACTGTGCTTTCTACCAGATCTTCATTCTATCTTGTGCACTTTAACCTAAAATATATGTTAAATTCCAAAGAAAGTATACCATCTATTCTTTCTCTTATATCACAAGAAAAATTTATCTTACAGCTCTAACATCCACAAGTTGAACCGGCATTATGGAAAAAAGAAGTGGGAAAAGCTGAAACATAGCAATTTCACCATTTTCAGATGATATGGCCAAAAGAAATAAAATAATCATTCTTCTTTGGAAAAATCACATATTAACTGAATTGATGCATTTATCTTTCAGTGTCAGGACATTCATTTCCATATGCTTCCACCATATTGTTTTAAGGCTGCTTTTTTGTGTTTGCATAAAATTTAATGATATTTTACTTAGCCTAATTATAAGTGAAAAGTTCAGGGATTTTTACAAAGTAAACACACCAATAAAACTACCACTCTGTTGAAATATTTTAATACTGGCAGCCCTCAGGAAGCCATTTTTGTCTCCTTCCAAGCTACCACTTCACTTAAAGGTAAACGCCCTTCTGATTTTTACCACTATGGATTAGTATGTGTGTTTTGAACTATACATAAATCAAAGCCTCATATTATGCCATAGTTTATTTCTGATTTCAATTGTTTAATGTTATCTTGTAAGAGTTATACAGATCCTTGAATGCAGTAATACATTTTTCTCATTTCTGTATAATAGCCGTTGTGTGCCAATATTATTATCTATTTTAGTGTGAATGACTATTTCATTTGTATCTATATCGAAACTAATGCAAATAATCCAATTATAAACATTCTAGAACATATGTTTTGGTGCACACATATATGCATTTTAGTTATATTCACCTAAGATTGAAATTACTGTGTCATTAAACATGTATAAGTCTCACTTAATAGAAAAAGACAATTTTTCAAGGTGGCTTGTATCAATTTTAACTTTCACCTGAAGTATATGAATGTTTTATTTATTCTACACCACTATAAAATGATGGTAAACACTTCTTTTTAAATCGCAGACATTCTGATGAATATATAATAGTAAAGCATGTCATTGCAATTTGTGATTTTCCAGTAAAAAATTGGGTTAAACAAAAGTCACATGTTTATTGTACATATTTATTAGACATTTGAATATCATTCTTTTGAAATATAGAGAGCCTGTTCAACATTTTGCCCATTTTTAGTGCTTTTACTTTCTCTCTCATATTGATATACAGGGATTTTTTGAAACATTTTTCTGTAGTTGCTGGATATATGTTTTGAAAATGATTCATGTGACTTTGATTTGCATTTTCACACTTAATGGTCCCTTCCAATACATGTAATTTCTTACAATAAGCATATTTCAGTTTATTAATTTTTTTCTTTATGTTCAATACTATTTTGTCCTGTTTAAGAAATCTTTGCCTCCTTGAGAACATTAAGATATTCTCCTATGTTATATTTAGTAGCTTCTTTTTACCTTCCTTATCTAAGTATACTATCTCTATAGTATAATCATATTTAGGGATCAAAGTAAAACAATGGTGTACAATATGGTAGCAAAAGTACACATCATTTTATCTAAATTAAAATATACTGATGTTAAAAATTTATTTTCTCTACTGCATTTACAGAAGTACTCAGCAACCACATAAGGATAAAGGCTCCCTTACTGAAGCAGGTGCAGAACATTTCCATACTACAAAAAATTTTGGACTGTGATGATATAGAACCACTTTTTTTTCCTCACAAATATTTAATTCATCCACCATGATTTGTTAAAATACCATTCTTTTCAAATCCACTTGAGAAGCATACTTGTGATAAAACGACTGTCAATACATGTATGGATTTGTCCCTGGATTTTCTATTTTGTTCCACAGAATTATTTTGTATTCTTGTGATAAAACCACATTCTGTTAATTATGTAATCTATACTAAGTATTTCTGCTAGTATAAATTCTCTGAAAGTGCTCTTCTTCAAGATTTTCTGGTTATACTTAGCCTATTGCATTTTCACATAAATTTGCCACTCTCTACAACCACCCACTGACAAGCTGCTTTGGTTTTGTTTGGGATTGCAGTTAATCTTAAGATCAGTTTGAGGATAACTAATATTTTTACAGTTTTTGATTTCTCCAACCCATAAATTTGGATTCATTTTATTTATTTAGGTTTTTAGATTATCTCAGTAATACTCTGTAATTGTCTTTATAGATGACTTTTATATTTTTATAAAAATATGGCTTTGGGTATTTGAGATTTTATTTCAAGTGGTATCATCAAAATTGAAATTATATTCTGCAACCTTACTAAGTTTACATATTAATTTTTTAATACATAGATTTTTAAATATTTCCTTTACTTGATATTTTCAAAAATGCTTCGCATTTTACTGTATTTTTGCTTTATTTAAGTGATTTGGACATCTAGTTCAGTGTTAAATGAAAGTGTCAATAATGAAGATGTTTTTCTTTCTCATGATTTCGAAAAAAAATTAAGTGTTTTTTGGTTTGTGTGTTGTTTGCCATAAGAGTCTTAATGAACCAGCAAATAGTCTGGGCTTATCCTATAATTCTTATCTTCTAATTGTGGTCCATTGGAATTCCAACATCTTTTATCACGGTTATTAAGGGGGAGGGCTATTCTGGAAAGCTGCCCTGCCTAGCCACTTGGTAAGCTTGGAAATGCCAGGAAATTAACACCTCAAGGAAGCAGCTTTAACTACTCACTGAATCACAGTAGTATGTAAATACTCCTTTCCCTTGAGCCATGTGTTTTGAAGTGTTTCCCAGTTTCACCATTGAATTAAGCTTCAATTAGCCACTGTAATAGTCTGCTAAGAAATCTACTACCCTTTAATGAGTTTCCTTATCACTTTCTCTGATTCCTACTGGTGTTCCTTACAACATTCCCTACCTGGCATTTGCTCTTCAATCCTTGCCTCTGCTTTTGGTATTGAAAACTAGGGAAAGTGTAATTAAAAAAAAAAAAAAAACAAAACTCTATCAGATTAAGACATTTTCTTTTCATTCTTACTTTTTTAAAGATTTTTTTCATGAATACATGTTAAACTGAAACAAATGCTTCTTCCATTTATTCTATGACTGTAAAAAACTACATTGATTAATTTCAAATAACAAAGTGTACTTGCATTTCTGGAATAAGTCCAAGTTGGCCATCAGTTATTAATCACTTCATAGATCACTGAATTTTTTCTTATCAATATATTTTTTAGGATTTTTGCATCTATGTTTATAAGAGATCAATTTGTAATTTTTCCTTCTTAACACATATATGGTATGTTTTGCTATTGTCAAACAAATGCACAAGGCGGAGTTAAAAAGGCAAAGAATACTTTGTACAAGACTATCAAAGAAGGGATCAAGGCTCTTGCAATAGCAGAGAGACATTCAACTTAGCTCTGCTGAAAGAAGAGGGTAGAGAATTTTAAGCATCCATTAGTGAAAGGTACCTATAAAAACTTAACTTGTTCTTTAGTCTTTTTCCCTCAGTGTAACTATTAGAAAGCATTCAGACATTCTACTGCAGGACAAACTGCAGCCTATCCCATCCCCCCTAGGCAAATCGCCTTCAGATACAAGGTCAGGACAGTCCAAATGACTACCCCACCTTTGGTCAAGGAATTTGCTAACTGCAAATGTCTAACAAGTCTCTTGCAGGAAATCCCCCCCAGGGTTAACCTAATCAGCCCTTGTGATCTAAGTGACATGAATAAGCCCCACCATGGCAGCAATCATGTGACTAACCCACCCATTTGCCTGCTGTCCATCACCTAACATCATCAGTACCTGCACTTGTCTGCCCCTTTGTGATGACAGAGAAGCAGACCACCACCCAATCACCTTAATGATCTTCCCCCATCAAGGGGAATGGTTAAAAGGACTCAACTACAAGCAACCAGTGGCCATTGTCTTGCTAGAGCCTGGTGTGGCCACGTGCTCTTTGAGCCTTGGCTGTCGCCATGCTTCCTGACTTTGTTCCCCCTCCCCCACCTTGGGGAGGTGAATCTTCTTTCCTTCTTCCCTTTCTCTCTTTAATTTACTTTTAAATAAACTTTTCTTTCTTAACCTTTTTGTGTGTCGCAATTCTTTGCAATTTACTCGGATCTCTGGGTTCCCAGAGTGGCACCTCCGGTTTGTCTGCACCTCCGGTTTGTCAGCACCTCCTGTTTGCCAGTCCCCACAGTGCTGCGCACCTCCCTGTGCCTCTCCACCCTCACCCTGTCCCTGCCGTACCCTAACAACTAGCTAGCAGAAAAGTACTGGAGACGATAGGAAAAGATTGGTCAATGTGATTATAATATCTTGTGTGCTATCTAGTATGGAAGTTAGGCTAATACAGATCCTGGTATTATAGGCAAAGACTCTGGGAATGGAGCTTCTTACATTTTTCATGTTTGGTTCAAAGTTGTCTATCTAAATTTACTAAGGTAGCTTCTTTGATTGTTGTACCTTCTCATGGTCTACTTAAGAAACCAGCAGCATGATCAGGAGACCTTGGGTCTTGCCAAAACTGTCTGTAGCCCTTAATTCAGTATTGGGGTGGGAGGTGAAGGAGAATTAGCAGATCTTGAGTCATGCCTTGTTGATTTAGCCTCAGGAATGGGTGAGAGGCTATGGGGTGTACATTCAGAGTAGTGTCTTTGAACATTTTTTTGTTTGTCTTTTGTTCTTGTTGCTGTTTTTGTTCTTTTGTTAATGATACTGACCCATCTCCCTGTAACCTGGTTGCAGAAATGAACTCACTTTTCCCTTAGAGTCTGCCTCACATCTTCAATTGACCATGAGGGAAATAGTTGGACTAGTTTATCTGGGAACACTGGGATATTTAAGTCTAGTTCTTTTCTCAGTTCTGTCAGTCATTCTAGTAAATTACCAAAGCTGAGTGTGATTTTGAAAAACCCACAAACTTGTAGTTTGTGTCAGAGGTCTTGGGCAGACTTGGCCAGCTGGAGCACTGTGCTCTTAACCTCAAATTTGCCTAATTTCAGGTATTAAGATTAATCAATTATTTTACTCATATTTATTATTATACCCATTTTTATTCTTTTACTATAGTTGAGGTTTAGTAACCAATACCCCCAAATATGATACTTTGACACACTGAACTCAAGAAGCCTCAGGGTCTCCCTGTTAACCATCTCTCAAATCACAGGATGAAGTTGTTAAGTTTCTTTCTCTTCCTAAAGTCTAGGCCCACCAAGAGAAATAATTACTTTTTCTTCCCCTCCATATAAGACCAAGAATGTAACCACACCTGAATAGACTCTTTCACAATATAATGCACAAGTTAATCTCTGTTCTCTGATCCATTCATTCTCCCTAGTAATCCCCTTAACAGAATTCCTCTTCTTCCTCCTCCCACAATTTTTTTGCCAGGGTAGTATATAAACTTTTGAATCAAGTTGGGGGGTGGGCAATCACTCTGTGTACAAGTTAATAAAATCTATATGCCTTTTCTTGAATTAATCTACTGTTTGTGAGTTGATATTTTAGTAAAATTTCTGAGGGCAAAGAGAATGTTTCCCTTGACCCCTGCCTTTTTCTTTTAATGATTGCTCTAGACTTTATAATGTGCATGACTGGCTCAGAGAATTCTTTTACTTCAGGTGTGTTAATGATTAGTGTCCTTAGTTTTTATGTCCCAAAATGACTTCCATTCAACTTCACATTTGAAGGATATTTCACAGCATAGAAATCTAGGTTAAGCTTCTCTTTTTTTACCAGTAATTTTAAAATATCAATATATCCATTGTCATCTGGGATTACATATTTTTTTGTTGAGAAGTCAGCTGCATTATTATCACTAGTTCGAATATAATGTGTTTTAATTTCTGGTTTCCTTTCTATGTTTCTTGTTGTCTTTCATATGAGTCTGTCTTATGATGATATGCATAGCTATTGTTTTTGTTGTAATTTTATTACCTGGATTTGTTTTTGTTTTTTTTTTAAATTTGTAGACTGATGCTTTTGAAATATACTTTAAAATATTTTCAGCAATTATATCTGCAAATATTACCACTTCACCTTTTTTAAATTGCTCTTCCTATTCTAAGATTCTAAATATACATATCCTCAACTTTTTCCTCATATTCCTATACATTCTTTACAATCTTTTTGGTATTACCTTTGCTTTTACTTTCTGTGGTAGAGTACCTACATTGTCTCCCAGTCTATTTTCAACTCATTGATTTTCTTTGTGAAAGACAAAAAACACAGCCAATTCAGTAGATGATTTTTTTTCAGGTTATTGGATTGGGAAAACACTCAGTAAGAAATATCTCAATAAAAAGGAGGCAGACTATATTAGACTGTTTTCTGTTGCTATAAGAGAATACCACAAACTGCATAATTATAAACAACCAAAGTTTATTTAGCTAGTTCAGAATGCTGGGAAGTTTGGTGCTAGCATCTGGCAAGAGACATTTCATGACATAGGGAGGGCATCACATGGCAAGTGAGCTCAAGAAATAGAGAGAAGAAATTAAACAGAACTTATTTTATCAAGAGCCTATTCCTGTGATAACTAACCCACTTCCATTCATGAGGTTGAAGCTCACAAGACCTAATCACCTCTTAAGCTTCCCATCCCCAATATCATTACATTGGCAATTAATTTTCAGTATGAGTTTTGGAGGGACAATGAAACCAAAATAGGAACCCAAGGAATTTTTAGAGGCAGGCTAACAAGGGAGTCATCACTGAGTTTTAGAGAAGTCATGAGAAAGAATAGAATGGATCTCATCTGAGTGAATGAGGAAAGGTATAGTTGGGCTTTTTGATATATGTAAAAATGGTGGTTCTTTTTGATTAACATGTTCTCAGAACACAAAAGGGTAGTGAGATTTCTTAATCCTCACTGTTGTTTGTAAACTTTGGGTTTAGATAAAGTTTAACATTGTCATCTCTAGCTGTGTTTAGTCTACTTCATAAATTCATATATTAATTATATTTATTTTACACTCCTAATGTATCTATATGATTTTTAAAAATATACAAACTCGCTAGTGAGATACTACATCTTGTCATTTATTTTCTTGAACATTTTAAGCACAGTAATTTCAAAATATCTATGTGAGCTCCAGTGTTTATATTTATGTTTCCTATGGCTGTGTTTCTATTATTTATTCATTTTCCTCTCATGGTACTTTTTCTTGGTATGATTGATAATTTTGAATTAATTTTAGAAAAAAATTGTAAAGGCTTTTCATGATGTCGTCCTCCCTTGAAGCGTTTTCCTATCCTCTGTCAAACAGCTGGTGTAGAGATAAGCATTTTCATCATCTGTCACTGCTTGACTCAAGATAGGTCTCTAGTCTTTATAAGACTCAGATTACCTTTGTTTTGCTCTACTTTCATCAGGTGTTACAAATGAAAACATTGGGTTGTTACTATGGCCTATATTCCTAGATCTCCTAGTCTACTACTTTTGATTCTTCAGACTCAAACATCCCTTCAAAACTTCTTAAAATTTACTTAGTCCTTGGATCATTAATGTTCTGTCCTTCACAAATTTTCTATTTCTTCCTTCCTTGAGCCTCCCTTTTTTCTACCTTTCCTTTAAGGTGCTGGCTCATTGTCACCTTTATGATATCATTGAACCAAACTCATTTTCCAAATTAATTTTTATGTTTTTTTTAAAGTTATTCTTGGCAGAAGCATCTGCCGACTATAAGATACTCAAACATAGCCAGAGGAAAGAATCTGCTTCCACTTATTTTTTACTCTTTTCTTCAATTGAAATAAACTTATTTTTAAAAATGTTTCAGAGACATATTAACCTGCAATTTATTTTTATTATAGTAGCAAGTAATTGTCTCTTGATGACAGCATTTGGTAAAATTTCAAGTTGCATTCAATCTTAAAAAAAAAAAATTGCAGAATCATAGTAATTTTTTTTGTAAGCAAACCTACTGGACCGAAAACAACTATGTCTTTTTATAGTGTATAGTTGTTTTCCTTGTGTTATTACTGCTTCCATCTATGAATAGAACTATTATGTGTTTTGAATAATTAAAAAAGATCTGTTGCTTGTTGATTTTGGATTTGTTTGCCTGACATATTGAATAAAATATTCAGTTAGAGAATGACATATGGCATTTCTTCACTGAAACATGGCAAATATGGCTTTTTTCTGGTGCACAGATCTTGTTTTCAACCAATTTTATAAGCTATGCAAGATGAGTGATTTTAAGAATAGTTTGTTCAAGATTTATAAATCACATACATTCAATGATTGTCTTCTGCAAGAAAGTAAATTTAGACTCATGGATAATAAATATTTATGAAGATGAAAGCCTTTTCAGAATTCTAAATTTAAATGCCATATGCTGGCTAACTGTCTCACTATAACTTTCTTTTGTCTTTGTTAATTTGAAATTGTCCACTTTACAACATTTTTCATGACACCTCACTGACTCAATTTTGTCTCTGACTATCAATAAAACCAGGCATGTAAGGCAATTCAGACCACTGTGATATACAACAAATTAATTTAATTATGTACATTGCTATTTCATCTATGTATTAAATAAACAAGATTTAGTGTTTTAATCCTAGTCATACAGTATTTAACATGAGATCTCAGCTTGTATCATTTATATATTTCCCTATATTTAGACACTTCAGTAAAAAAAAAGAAACATGCAAAAAACAATTGAAACAATTTAATGGCATTTTATGTAAACAGGTAAAAATAAGTTAATAATGATAATAAATTAACAAACTGTTTGTATTTATGGAATAATTCTACCAGGTAATAATGGTGGGAAATACTAGAGAACAAGAATGGCTTTGGTGTGTGGTGGCTCACAACTACAATCTCAGCATTTAGGAAGGCTGAAGCAGGGGAATCATTTGGGGCAAGGAGTTCTATAATAGCCTGGGCATTGTAGTGAAAGCCCATTTCTACAAAAAGTAAAAAAAAAAAAAAAACGGCAGGCATGATGGTGTATGCCTATAGTCTCAGCTACTTCAGAGACTGAGGATGGAGGATTGCTTAGACTAGGAGGCAGTGGTTGTAGTGAGCTATGATCAAATCGTTGCTTCCTAGCCTTGGCAACAGATGAAGACCCTGTCTCTTAAAAAAATAATAATAATTCCAAAGGTGGGGCAATTGTGTACATTTTAAGTTTTTTGAAGATATGGGTTTTGATCTACACACTTTCATATTTTTTGTGTAGCCCTGTGATTTGTGCATAACATACTAGAAGCTCAAATATATGTTTCAAATATATGAATTAATTCTTCATTAGCTTTCCTTAAAACTCAACTGTAACTAAGGGACAGTCAGGGTAAGTACCCTTCTGGGTTTTCTGATTAGAAAATAGATAATTTTGTGCTTACTTGATCGTATTCTTCCTGATTTGCTCAAAAAAAAAAAAATCACTGCCAATGATGTAACTTTTTATCATGTCAATTTTGTCAAACAATATATCTCAGACTTCTTTTCCTCATATGGTTCTAGGTAAATTTTGCCATAAGAGAAATTTGTGTGAGATGTGGTGGGGTGAAGTAAGCAGCTGGCTTTTTGTTTATTTGTTTAACATTCTGAAGGTCAAAGCAGGGCCAAGTCCTAGGCAAACCATGAAACTTTCAATATCCTGGCTCATCTTGTAGTTGTGAAGTAGGAGGATTCTTAGGTTTTTGCCTTTGGATGGGTCTTTTGCTTCAGCTTCTGCATATCATGGCCCTGGATATCAGCATACCCATCCAAGAGCATATCAGCTCTTGGATGAAGTGTGCTCAGGTTATAGCATGGGTTGCTCACATCTTCAAGACTAGAGGCAATGAGCAACAAATGTACATTCTGTTTTGTTCTTGTTAGTTCCAATTTGTCCTCATGTGTTCCTGTTTATGTCATAGGTTTCTATGTCTTCACATAGATTTCAGTTTGTCCTTATTCTTTCCAAATTCAAATACAATATTTCTTTCTATATTCTTATCCTGACTTCAATTCCAACATTAGATATAGAAACAAAAGCCTTATGTATACTACCTAACCAGCTCTGACAAATATGTCAGGCTTAGGTCCTATAACAGATCCTTTATTCTCTATATTACTATAAATATTCTCTATATCACTCATCATGGTTATTATTTGATCAAAGGTTAAATCATACAGATTTTGGTACCACAAGTGGCTCTGGGACATTAGGGCCCTGAGAATCAGTTCTTTGAATTAGTTTTGGTTTGTACAGATAGCTTTTCTGATCTGACTATGTTAAAGACATTAATGACCATTTCTAGATGTGATTGGGTTAGGGGTAGTACATGACATGCATTAGCAAAAATATGACAAATTATTTTTAGATATCTGTAATAAAGTGCTATAAAAGACAAGTCTTGTACAGCTATATAGTTGCTCCCATAAAACACAGTGGTAAAAATATAAAGTACAATGATTTTGTTGGTTGTTGTTATATATCCTAGAGACCTGGAGAAAGAAACGGATGAGATAAGCTCAAATCTGCATTCAGAACCAGAGCTTCTATGAGCACCCCAAATAAAAAACTCTTTTTCTCTTCTATCCATACAACTCACATTTTTGAACATCAAATTTAAGTTTTATCCCACAAATAAAGTATAATGCAAATTACATTTCTAACATCCTACGTGACTTTTGTTAAAGTTTGGCTATTAACATGGAGGAATAGAAATCTTCAAAATGGTGTGGATCCTTGTGGACATATTCTGTTGAAATTGAAGACTTTGAACTTATAAATTATCCTGAGATGCATTTGACATTAGAAGTAGATTTTCTTCCCATGTGCAGAGGTTAGTCTACCCTTGCTTGAATAACCTGTAAAGGCCTCACTGAGTGATTTGGCTTGTAGAGAACTTTTATACTCCTTAATACTTACTCTATTGCTTCTCATTGCTCCTGAACTTGTAATCAGATTTATTTTAAGACAGATCAGAAAAAGGTAAACTCTAAAGCATGGTATATAAAGAGGTGCAATAAGAATCAAAAAGGAAGATTTTTTTTGACACTTTTCATCATCAGAAATCTGAAGAACATGTCTGGGAACAAACCATAACAGGTTTGGAACAGAGTGGAATGTGGAAGTAAGTTGAACTCTCTCATATGAATACACTAAACAGAGATTCTGGACTCAACATATCATTGTATTTAGGTGACTGAAATGTACACTGAAAAATAGCCTACCTGCAATAAGTTGAAGATTTGAAGTACTAAATCTCTCTGGGCATTATAGACGACATTATCTAAAGGTTTAGAATGTTCAAAATTCCATAATGGATTTATCACATAATAAATTCTGCTCACAAATAATTTATCTCCATAGTAACTACATCTGAGAAGATAGAGGATACTCTCTTCACCAAGACCATATGAAAGATAGTAGAGATAAGCTTCAGAATTGAATTCCTAAGAGTTCTTGGGCATCTGTGTTTTTTAAAAATTGTTTTTATTTTTAAAATATTTTAAATATAATTTTGTATTTTAAAGATGTGGGGTACAATTCAGGGTTAGGTATACAAACGTTCATTATGCAGGTACCCTTGTTGATGAGGTGTGGGCCCTCTCCCTTGGCAGTTTCCCCCTCCTGCCAGTCCCGCCCCCGCCTTCCCCTGGCAGTTTCCCATTACTGCCAATCCCTTTCTTACAGTATTACTATAGTTGTTCAAGGTTCGCTTATGAGTGAGAACATGTGATACTCAGTTCTTTGTTTCTGTGATAGATCACTCAGTATTATAGTCTCTAAGTCTAGCCAAGTTTCTGCGATGTTCATAATTTTGTCCATGCTTTTTAAACAGAAGCTAGAGAAGTTTCAGGTTCTGCTCCAAAGGTTGGTGCTGAGCCAGGTGTTGTTTCAGTGCACACCAGTGCTGCTGCTCTGCTGGCTCACCTCATTGCCATGGAGCGCAGCTAGACCTGCAGTTCCTCCAGCTCCCACTGTATCATATCGTTCGATTTTTCCAAGTTGTGAGCCAGGTGTAGGTAGCCCCATGGTGAAACATACTAGCTTCTGCAGATCACTCACACTATTGAGATTTGCATGTAGTGAGAGACAGATGTGGCTTTCAGTTTGAATTCGAGTTCCAACATGCCCTCAGGGGTTCTTCCCCCCCCTTAAATCTCCTTCATTTTATAGTCTTCTTTCTCTCCTTTTCCTTCTTCTTCTTCTTTTTTTTCTTTCACTGCCAGCTTACTGACTTCAGGTTCATCTCAGTTGCACAAACCACAGTCTTACCTTAACTAGCTTCCACATTTTTTTGCTTAATTTCCACTATAAATCTCTTATCATTTTATGTTTCTAATAGTGTCTCTGACTCTCTGGCAAATTTTAACTGATGCAACTATCTTTAACTCTGAAATACAGTAATTATCTTACAGGCTTTCTTCAAAATCACTAAAATGATAAATTTTAATATATCTAATACCATGCCCAAGATAATTTAATGATTTATTTGTATCTCTAAGAATGTGGTCTGTTAGCTGACTCATCTCGATTTTGAAGGCAAACATGGCTGAACATAAACCAAAATGACAAATATAAATGGAAAAAGTCGCTGCTTGTTTTAGAGTAAAATATCTTTTTTAGGGCAAAATTAATTAATGAAAAACCTTGATCAGTTTTAGTTTTATGGACAGAGACATAAAGGAATCATATAAAGAAACACTATTTCACTTGTGGGTTGATGAAGACACACGATAAGTATAATATTTGGAAAGACGATTTCATACAGATTTAGACAGGACATTTCCAATTTGGTAAATTTCAATAAAACAATAGTCAGAGATAAAACCAGGAATATATTTGAATAGAGTACAAATAACGATTGATTATTGGCCCCATTTTCTGCCCATTTTTATGTTCCAAATGATGGCAGGCTAAAGTTCTTGAAATTATTAGAATTGGAGGGGATGGGAGTGGGAGAAGGAAAGAACGGTGGGATATGGACTTGAAATTGATGCTAGTTGGGGAAATTTCAGGTAACTTCTTGTCAACAAATAGGAGAATCAAGAGTGGATCTCTGCCTCCCAATATTCACTCATTATCTTTGGGCAGGCTAATAAAATAAGGGCCAGGTAATTGGGAATTGCTAGAATTTGTTTTTACTATCTAGAAGTTCTAGCTACTCACAGAACCAGAATTGTCCCTACTTATACTGAAGACAGATTAGGTAAATACAACCAGGTGTTTCCAAAATACAACCAGGACCAGGATAAATCTGGATTCCCTACTTAATTCCCAGAGATCTACTTGCACAGACTCATTCAGTTTAATTACATGGACTCCTCTGATCTGAACCCACATTTCTGAACCATACTTCCTGTACGCTTATTGACTGTGTTTATTTGTATTTGCTTCATCTATTTTTTTATGCTTAACAACTACAATTTTGGATAACCAAAGAGCTTGGATATTCAATATATTCAGTTGACAGAAAAAAAGAACAAAATGCAATGGAATGGTCACCAGCTGCTCTAATCTCTGGTGGATGCTAAAAGCTTTCTCTTATCCCAACTCACAGATCTCTCTGGGACCAAGAAGGTATTTACAAACACAAAGGTAAAAATGAGCTGGCCCCCAGGGCACCACTCGTTACAGAATTATAACTATAATAAGAAGGTGGTGAATTGATGTCAGGTTTCCTGACCTCTGAATACCTTATCTGGGGGAAGTAAAACGGTTTATTCTTAAATCATTTAAAACTTTTAAAATCACTACATAGTACTGCATATTTTTAATTACTAAATTAAGATAATGTGTTCAACTTAAAATAGCCATAAGATTTTCTGTTCTTTTATACTAGATAACTATGGAGCTTCACTGATATGTCAACCAAAAGCAGAGGGAATAAGTTCCCCTGAATAAATAAGTTTATATATCCTTAAGCATGCTTATTCAAAACCTTGGTTAAATGTTAAATACAAACTCATTCTAATTTTTTTAAGTGTGCATATGCATGTGTGATTGTGTCTATATGTACCTATAAACAAATACATATAAATATGTATACACATACAGAAACATATATTGAAAAGGCCCGAGCATATACTTACTTAAATAGTGGTAATAACTGAGGTGAATACATGTGGATATTGTAAAATATTCTTTGAAATTTTATAAAATTTATCTATAATAAGAGTGTTTCAAAACTCAGATTCTAGAAACCGAGAGTCTGGTTTGAATCCTAACTCCATTATTATGTGAAATCAAGTCACTTAACATCTCCATGCCTCTGTTTACTCATTGGCATATTGGGAAAAATAACAGTGACTATTTCATAAGGAAGTGGTGATGATATCAGGAGTTAATAGATTTAAGAACTGGGAACAGTCTCTAGCACATTTTAAACTCTATATGTGTAAAACTTGCTGTATCTGAGTTTGTATTTTTCTCTACAAAAAAAGTATTTCATACATGTTTAAGTTATGTCTTAAGATTTGCTTCAGAGAAGAACAAGGTACTGCAACTTCTTTTCAATGTCTAATTCTCGCTATATTTTTTTCTTTTTTCTGAGTGGGAGTCTCACTCTGTTGTCCAGGCTGGAGTGCAGTGGCACACTCACTGCCACACCGGCATCAACCTGCTGGGTTCCGGCAATCCTTCCGCCTCAGCCTTCCAAGTAGCCAGAACTACAGGCACATGCTACCACAACCGGCTAATTTTTTATTTTATTGTAGAGATGAGATCTTGCCAAATTGCCAGAGCTGGTCTTGAACCCTCAGGCTCAGGCATTTCAACTTGCCTTAGCCTCCCAGAGTGCTGGGATTACAGACAGAGCCACAAAGCCCAACCTTCGCTAGATTTCTATTGCTCAAGAAACACTAGCCGGGCTCGGTGGCTCAGCCTGTAATCCCTCGCGTGGGGAGGCTGAGGTGAGTGGATTGCCTGAGCCCGCGGGTTCGAGATCAACCTGGGCAACTTGGTGAGACCTCATCTCTACAATAAATCAAAAAATTAGCCAGGCATGGTAGCACGCGCCTGTAGTTCCATATACTTGGAAGGGTGAGGCGGAAGGATCGTCTGAGCCCAGCAGGTCGAGGCTGCGGTGGCCCGGAGCGGCCATTGCACTCCAGTCTGGGCGACAGAATGAGACTCCAACTCAAAAAAAAAAGAAAAAAAGAAACACTTTCTAAAACTGTGTGGTAACCTATACAACTTCCCACTCTTCAAATTGGCTATAACTATGGTTAAATCAACCAATTGGTCTTTCAGCTGACATGAAGTAAAATACAAATATATCATTTTACCTAGGAACTTGCTTTTACCCCATGGGTTTGTAGTAATTTTGACATTGCATAAATTACAAGGGACAAAAATTACATAATTCAAAAGACAAATTGCATCAGGATGAGGAGAAAGTAGCAACTTGAAAGATGTTTCACCTCTCAGCATATTTAACAATGAAAGATTATTTTGGGAAGAAAGAAGCAAGTTATTAGTTCTACTTTTAGTGCTTTTTACCAAGAAGAAGAAAATAAGTAGAAAAAGATCAAGTATAAAAATTTAGGAGAAATTGAGAATTATTCCCTTTTGATATGTGAATGTTTGAACTTTGACCACTGCTCTATTTTTTAAAATTTGATTACCATTTGAAATACATAAGTATGATACAAGGACAAGTATATACATATGTGGGATACAAGAACAAGAATATGAATATTTAAAAATATATAGAGACTCAAGTATAGTTATTTTAAATTTGTATAATCTCAATATGTTTGTATCCATTCCTGTATAGTCAATTAAGTGAAATAGACAAAACTACATCACAAAGGTAGATGCTGTTAATTGGAAATTTACATACATATATAACTAATGTATTTGTTAAATCCCCATTAAATGTATACCATTTATCTAGGTGCTAAAAAAAAGATGAAAAATATAATAAAATCCTTAACATACAGAGTGTTTATTGTTGTTTTTTCAGACTAAAAATAAGAAAACTAGGCTACCTATGTGTGTGCATGTTTGTACGTGTACATGTTTCAGTTACATAATTCTATACACTCCAGCTAGCACATTTTGCTCAAAACTCCTTGTGCATGAAATGAAAATCATAATACATTCTTCTTTCTATTTCAGAATAAATGCAATGGTTTGTGTGAAATTACATTCACTCATTAGAATAGAAAGTGTGTAATGTTGAATATCTCTATCAGCCAGGTGTTTGTATAAAGGAATAAATCCACTTCCATTTGTCTCAGAAAAAGTCAGTTTTCTTTCCATATTATTGTCTAATATATATGATTATTTTAGTATACTTTACTTATTTTTATCTGAGAAAAATCATTTTAAATGCGAGTAAAGTTGCAATCCAAAATATTATAAAACTTGGTATAAAGATTTTAAATCATAACTTCATTATACAAGAAGTCAATTAGATGAAATCACAGTTTTGCCTTATGATTAAACGAATTCCTGACATTAATCTTTATTACTATGGCTGATGGTAAATTGTCAATTTCAAGGACTCTTTTTATTGGACATAATTATTCAGATTTACCAGGTGTCTCCAAAGACGATGTTATCAAATAACTTGTTCAACTTCAGTGTTGTAAATAATTGGAACAGAATGGTTCTCAGCCAAGGTAGTATAAAAATAAATAGAGTATACAGAAATGTCTGGCAAAATAATAAGTTCTTAAAATTTATCAACTTTCCTGAGGCAGTGGAAAATTTCTATTGTCAATGTGCTATTCTCTATTATGTCTACATGTGAATATAATATTACTTTAAGAATGAATAGATCAAAGACATATCTAAGATATGCTTTTTTAAATAGTGGAATTACAGCTAACAGAATTGAAATATTTTGAAATAAATAGGGTTAAAATGGAAAACTCAATAAAATGTACATAGAAAAAGAATGTATTATTTTCTCCTACTCTTGATCATAAAAATAGTCTTCAACTTCCTGGAAAATTCATCTTTCAAAAAAAGTTTATAGCTGAAAAGAGATCTGGTAACAACATGACGTCTTTCATTCATGCCTCACTCTCACAGTATGAAAAGGAGTGAAACTGACCTTTTTGCCTACACCTGCAGACACAACACAATCTTAACAGTAAAAACATATGCATATACACACAGTATAAAAATTTGTTACAAGTGAAGATAAATTGACCCAGGAAGAATTAAGTGCTTGATTCAGAAATATCAAATTAAAATGAACTAATTTTGACGAGGTTAATTTTAACTAATGAATAATACAAATAAATTGTATTTTAAGACAGTTTTATTGAGCTTCAAATCAGTCTTATTGTATAATTAACTTGCACAAACTAAAGTATTCATAGACATAAATGACTATTTAAGGTCTGTCTAGCTCCTCGGGTCCTTATTGAGATTCCAGTTCTCCAGTAAGCTCTGTCTCACCTTCAGAGTCAGATTCACTTTCTTCTCTTCCTGAATTCCCCAAACAATTTTTATCTCTCCCGTTCACTTGAAAATTAATCATGCATGGCAAGATGACATTTATTTGAATCATGGTATACTAATTTAATTTGCATGTGTGTTTTGTTTCACCAATGGCTGTAAATTGTCTTTTACCTTCTCCATTAGGGTATCATGCCATATAGTTGGTTGATCATAATACCGTTCTACCTTGTCATTGTACAGCACACCAACTTTTTTCTATTTTCTCCCAAGAGTAGCAGAAAGTAAAATTTGTAACTAATAACCACTGCACTAATCTCAATACTTAGTAGCTTATCTTCATCCCAATTTCTTCAGGAAAAAAATAAACTGTACCAAATATAGGATATGTGTAAAAACTGTTCTTTGCTTAGTTTTGGAAGAAAACTTCCCCCTGGCATTTTACTATCATTCTGTCTAGCATCTCCTTTGATACCCCTTTATATTTTGAGGAAGCAGCTCAGATGTCACCTCTTCCAGGAAGTGTTCCTTTTTTCCCAGTCCCCTTTCCCAGTCTTCACATATGTGCCTCATATATGTACTTCCGTAGCTACATGTCTGTCTACCTGCACTCAGCATAGTACCTGGCAATTACAATTTCATTCAATGTTTGCTGAATGGTCCATTGGAATGTTTTTTGTTTTGATTTTTACACATTTTATGACATTTAGCACAATAACTAACACATAATGAGATCCCGAAAATAAGATTTGAAATGGTGGGCATTTGAGGAGGTCCAATACAGATGCTTCTCAAGTTACTACAAGGTAACTCTGAATAATCCATTGAAAATATAATACGTAGAAAATGAATTTCATACATTTAGCCTGCCAAATATCATTTCGCTTAGCCCACTTTAAACATGCCCAGTACACTTATATCAGTCAGCAGTTTGGCAACATCATCTGGCAACACAGTACACTATAGATTATCAGCTGTTTACCTTGTGATCTTGTGGCTGACTGGAGCAGTGGCTAGTTGCCAGCAGTGTGAGAGAACATCATACCACATATTGCTATCCGAGGAAAAGATCAAAATTCAAAATTGGAAGTACGGTTTCCACTAAATGTGTGTCACTTTTACACCACTGTAAAGTCAAAAATCATCAGTCAAACAACCAACCAAAGTCAGGGGCCATCTATATATGGCACTATGAAAAGTAAGACAAAGGAGTAAAGTTGGTGGAAACACTAACCACACTACTGATATTCTCAGGTATTGGAGAAAGGATTTAGTCTGTGAGTAAAGGGTTGCTTTATACTGGATACTAAAACTGTGTAGATTCACTCACAGAATCACGGGAACTGGTAGATTAGTGAAACTCTTCTGTGTTTATGTAGGAGAGTGGGGCAGGTAAGGAAGCAGAAATTGTTCTATTCTGACAGACTCTATACCAATGAAAAGGAAAAAGAATGAACATGATGAAACTCTTCTCTCAAAGTTACCCATCAGGCACGTTTCCCTCCTTCTCTGAGGCAGAGTGAGAGAACAGGTGGAGAGAGGGCATATTATTGAATATTCTGCATATGGAGAGAGATAGTAGGAGCAGAGAAGCAACATCTTTTAGGCATATTGAACAAATACAAAAAGAAAACCAGTATACTATTATCCTATTTCTACATCAAGAGGAAGAATATATACGAAGAGTCCTGGAGATTTTTCATCATTTTTTTTTCTCTCCAGTGAATAAATGGTGGCAACTGAAAACAGAATAAACAGCAAGAAAGTGAGTTCACACCTGACTCTACCAAATATCAGAAGGTGAGAAAACATAGTAGAAACCAGGAGTCATGTTTCAAACTTAATGTGCAGTGGCTGTATTATAGCCCTGAGCTTTGATTTGTGTCCTGCTAGTATATATGACTGTTAAATTTAAAAGCACTGAGTATTTTCAAGATGCAATTCACAGTTTATAAACCATTAGATCATTTTAATTCAGTCCCCTCATTCCTTATATTTTTCAGCTGTGTTCTGACTTATTCTTTTCTGCTTTCATGATTTCCTCATTCAGTCTCTTCATCTAGTCCCAGATCTGTTTTCTTTTGACCTTCAAAATTCTACTCAGAAATATATGGCACTACCAAGTCTTCCTCTTCTCTAAATCCCGGTTTTACCTTGAATCAGATGTGCATATGCATATGTAATACATTTTGGACTAAGGTTCCTTGATAGTTTTTTTTTTTTCTTTGCTGCTCAATAACTTTATACTGCTCTATTTTACAGGAAGCAGAACATTTTATGAGTTCAATTTAGTTTGCATTCCAAAGCAGTAACTGAAACCATGAATTTGTTCCATTTGCTTACAAATAAGCAATTTATGGCTTGAATGAACTCTTTTAGTGATTACAGTTTTCAGCAGGAAGACATGGTATTTAATATCTTAAAAAATAAACTCAACTCTTATAAATTTAGGGAGTCATATGATAAATAATATGAGAACATTCATGTTGCAGAGGGACAAGGAAGTTTGGCATTACACAAGAACAATTTCTATGCAAGAATAATGGAACAGCTGTGGTAGTGTCATTATCCATGGCAATGTCCCGCTTTCTTACCCAGGGAGCACCCTGAAATAATAAGTGCTGCATTCTATCCAATTAATAGAAAGTCGAAAGTAAGTGATGACACTATCAGTGAACTCCACTTTGTGATTTTTGTGAGAAAAGCATTACTTAAACACAATAGCATAATAAATACTGTTTTTTGTCCAAATATAGAAAACTCCTTACTTGCTTTTTGAACATAGAAATTCATCTAGTTTTTGTTTATTATGTTTAAGGATAGATAATTTCGGAGAACAATAGTATATAGTAATTTGTATCCTGAAGCATGAGTTTAAAGAGAAACCTAAATACTTCAACTTATCTATATTTTTTATTTTGATTTTTTTCTAATTGCAAGTAAATGACACATCTAGCCTCTGAAGATTAAGTCAATATAATAACTTTTAGGAAAAAACATTCATTTTTCTGTTCATTCAAAATATATGAGTTATTTTCTAAAGTCCCTTCATGATTATAAACTGCTATTACTGCAACTTAAATTGTATAAAAAGGTTAAAATGCTTCAGAAGATGTCTTAACATTTTTAGTAATTTAGATTTAGTCCAAGATTGTAACTAAATTTCTTGGATCAGTGCATTGCTATTTTGTAAATTGTCAAAATATATAATAATTAAAAAAGTGTACAATAGTATCTCCAGGGAATAGATTATTTAAAATAAAATGTAGTAGATAATAAATTATTTTTATTAGTCCTATTAATTTTGATAGGAAGAAAGCTTATATATTGACAATAATATGTTTTTAAATTACTTGGTTTCATGGGACCATGTCAACAAATGTCTAATAATTATATATATGGTAAGAATTTATAGCATAAATTAACTCAGTTTCTCTTTTTATCCATCTGGATGCTCTTAATATTTGAGGACAAATGTTCTTAGAATAATAAAGACAGTGTATAAAGATTTGTTTCTTTCCTCCATGCCATGATTCTGAAGCAATAATTTTTGAATTTTAGGTATCTGTCAGATTATTTAATTACAAGACAACATCACCCTCCTCATATACTTGTAGAATCATTTGTCTATTCTTTATGCCAATATTTATAATTACTGGTAATAGAAGCCTCATCGCTTTTTTTATTATGGCTATTTGAAATCTCAGAATATTTTTAAATTAAACTCTATCTGGCAAGTGTTTTATTATCCTTATGCAGCAATAATTCTTCATAGAAAACAGGCAATCCAGGACCCTGAGTTTGTCTTCATGTAAACACCACACCCCCCTACCCCCGACACTTAGATAGTTCCAAAGAAGACTTCTCTCTTGTTAGAATATTAAACAAGCTTCTCTCAAGTTCAGGCCTCCTGAGGTAACTTTCATTATGTATAATGGGCTAGCAGAGCAAGAGGCATAATGTCAGGAGAGACTGGTTAAAATCACTTGTCCAGATGCTTTTGTGGTTTTCGTTTGTTTGGTACTAGGAAAGATTCTCTCATTATATCTTTATTTTTTATTTTTGCATCTCACAATCTTTAGCATTAGCTTATATGTACTCAAGACCATGTTGCATTGGTTCCCCTCACTGCTTCAGAAGATTATTAAAATATAGAAAGGCAAGAAAAGAGATAAGCAATATTTTAAGCTAAGAGAATTAGCACTTAGCATGGGGTCGAGGTAGGGATTTAAAAAACAAAATTAAAGTGGAGAATTCAATGCAGAATGACAAGGAGTTAAAATAGTGTCTTTTTTCTACTCCAATTGCTTATGTGAGGATCCCAGGACATAACTTTAATTTGTGTTATAACCACACTGTCATTCACAATTTAACAACAAAAAATTAAAAACAAAAATGCAATCAACAACTATTTTTCAGGTATTGTGTTAATAACTGGAAATCTGTTAATAATATTGAAACAAAATACTGATACAAACTCTCAAGGACCAATTACAATAACGATAGTACAGATTCATAATATATCAAAAGAAAATTCACAATTAAGATGTATTTGAGAAAAGGAGAAAGATGGTGGCGGAGTCAGTCAGACTATGTGAGTCCCAATGTGAGTGAGTATATGGACAATTTTGCATATGTTTCTGTGAGTAAGTGGGTATGTGAGTGGCTGATTGAGTGGGGATTCAGGAGCAAGTGACCAGGGCTCTCCTGGTGAAGTGGCTGGTGCTGCAGCTACTCTGGACCCTAGTGCTTTCCAGGGCACAGAAGCTGAGCACCATTTTTCAAAATCAGCAAAGGCCCTTCCAGGAAGAAGCTACTGGGAATGACTGCTGGCTCCAGTCTCTGCCTCACCACTGCAGCACCTGGCTGGACACTGGCAGCAAGGACAGTGAGGGAGCCCAGAGGCAGAGTTCCACTGGAGAAGACAAAACAGTCACTCTGCCACCATCTTGAAAATGGGACAGAAAAGTGCCTGGCTTGCTCACTACAAAGCTACAGACCCAGTCTCTGTGACCAGTAGGTTAACTACTCAGGGATTGATCATGACCCAGAGGGAATATCCTGAAAGCACAAATTCTGGAGGGACAGGATGAGTGCTGAATCTCAGGCGCTCCACCCCCTACTCTGATTCAGCTGTGAGACAAAGGGTATAATCAGAAAAGGAGGAGAAAGACTCCTGAGAAGATTAATGGTGAGTCTGGGGCTGACCCCCGTCCCCCTCCCAAGCACTCCTCTGAACACCAGCCCCTTGATGCGAGGGAATGACTGAGAAGGATGAACTCAGGCAGAGCCTGGACATCAGCTTTGACAGGAAAATCTATTCTAGGATAAGCCTGGCTGGGGCGACCCTGTCTCCCACCTCCCTCCGCCACTACCTGGGGAAGAGACAATCCTGCATCTCCCCACTGGAGGGGATCCCCCTAACCATACAAGACTGGGAGGGGAGGAATGAAGCCCCACCCTCCCCTACTACTTTCTTCTTCTCCCAGGGAGCAGACACTGGAGAGATTGTGAATAAGGCCGCAGCTCCACAGGAGACAACAGAGGGGCTTAACTGTGAGCATCTGAGAACAATGATAGAAACTGCCACAAGGGGACAGTTTGATTTAAGTTTTTTAAATTTTTCTTTTACTTTTTCCTTTGTGCATGAATGTGTATGTGAGGGTTCAATCTGCTGCCCCCCACCTTTTTTTCTTTTTAATCGTTCCTCTTTTTTTTCTTTCTTTCTTTCTTTCTTTTTTTTTTTTTGAGTTGGAGTCTCACGCCCAGACTGGAGTGCAGTGGCCGCTCCCGGCCACCGCAGCCTCGACCTGCTGGGCTCGGGCGATCCTTCTGCCTCAGCCTTCCAAGTAGCTGGAACTACAGGCACGCGCTACCACGTCCGGCTAATTTTTGAATTATTGTAGTGATGAGGTCTCACCAAGTTGGCCAGGCGGGTCTCAGGCAATCCACTCACCTCAGCCTCCCAAGGTGCAGGATTACAGACTGAGCCAAGGAGCCTGGCTTCTTTCTTTCATCTTTCTTTTTTTTATGTTTATGTGTGTATGTGAATGATTGGGTGTTCATCTTTTAGGGGGGTTTTTGTTATCTTTTTTTAGTTTAATGTGTATGTGTGAATGCATGTGTGAGGGTTTGATTTGAATTCCTGTTTTTTCCCCTTTTCTTTTTTTATTCTCCTTTCATTTTGTGTTGGGTGTGTGTGTGTTATTTT